>JAJLVM010000191.1:0-96747 GCA_030570285.1 Pichia norvegensis
GTAGATTTGATCGATTGTCATCGTCAGTATCTGACATTTCCTTGTATATAATCTTTCAATTTATTTTATATCGATTAACAAGCCCAATAAAGGAGACACATAGTAAGATCTATTGTTTCTAATATCTTAAACCGATATGTAGTCACCAGTTGTATTCTTGGTCACAAAATTGTTATTTCTTTATTTATTATTGACAAACTCGATATATTAAGTAGAGGTTAATTCAGTCAAAAAGCTCATTCTGACAAATTAAATGCATAACATAAAAAAATTCTGACAACTCGTAGCATTGAAGCCGTTTCGCTGAACCTGGAAAGCTACGCGAACTTTTTGTGCCTTAATGCAGCACTGTTTGCAACGGGCCTGGAAAAAGCAATAGACGCATTTCTTTCGAGCTCTTGTGTTGTCGTTGTGTCAGTCATTACAATCTTCAATTGTTGTTACTAGTGTGACACGGTTTACTACTTGCACTATCATTACATATACAAATAGAAGCATCAAGAATCATTCACTACCCTTGAACTTATACTAATGTCGATATTCAAGAAAGCTAAAGAAATTACAACGAAAGATAGGTCGTCTCGTGACAAGCCGCAAATCATAACAAACCTTGGTAATCCTTTAAATGCGCCAGCTGAAGTAGCACAAGCAACTCAGTCTCACCGGGCAAGAAATTCAGGTGAGTTGTCATTTGAAAAGGGAGATTTCTTTTACCTAACGAAAAATGATAATGTGGCACCAGATGGAACTATCGAAATCTTTGATCCTATTAAAAACGTTAAAGGTAGAGCACCAGCTGCATGTTTTAAAATATTTGAAAAAACACATAACCCAGCTAGTGGTGACCAAAATTCATCAGGTAGTTCCTTCCCGTCACCTATAGTGAATAATAGACAGGTATCAACATCATCATCCAATTTTTCACCAAAACCATTGGGAAATTTATTTGGTGTAGTGCTATATGATTTTAATGCAGAAAGATCAGATGAGCTGAGTGTTCAAACAGGTGAAATTATTTATATATGTGCACATCACGAATACGAATGGTACATTGCCAAATTTCTCAATAAGGTTGGAGAAGTAGGGTTGGTTCCAGTTTCTTACGTACAATTAATTGATGCAGTTACAAGGATACCATTTGACGAATCTCCAAGAGAAGTAATTGAAAGAGAACATTTACCTACAGTTGATGAATGGAAGGCAGTAAAGAATAGACATAAGGCAAGTACGAAAAGTGTTGGTCCTGCAGCTACAAATTCTACAGATTCTATTTCAAGGAAAACATCACAAAATAATAGTACCGGTCGTGTTAGTAGTATAACAAGATCACCTTTGAAAAGAAATATAAATCAAAGTTTAGTTTTACCTCAGGAGGTAAATATTGAATATTTTTCAAGCACAAATAACAAATTTTGGTTTTTGGTTAGGGTTCAAATGTCAGATAACTCTGTAAGATCATTATGCAGATATTATGAAGACTTTTTCAATTTTCATCAAAAACTGTTATCAACATGGCCTCGTGAAGGAGGTAAATTTGATACAACGAAAAAGGAAAGAATTCTTCCATTCATTCCCGGTCCCGTTGTTGATGTCACTGAAGGTCTGTGTCATAAAAGACTTATTGATTTAAATGAATATCTAAATATACTTTTAAAGCTCCCTGATTATATTTCCAAATCGCCATTGGTGTTATCTTTCTTTGATTTGATGAATGGTGATGAGTCTTCAGATGATGCAAGGTCTACAAGTCATCAAAAAATAGAGCCGCTCAGAGCTGCACCGAACTTAAAAATTATTAATACTGATAGACAGTCAGCTCAAAAAATGTATCAATCTGAAAATCTGTCGCAATCCAATTTTGATAGAAGGTCTCAGTACGATTCAAATGTAAATCCATCGGCAGTTGGATCAAAATCTAATAGAAACAGTAAGTTTTCGGATACTACACGTAAATCATCATCAGGTAGTATCAAACAACTTATTAATCAAGCTTCTAGTATGTCATTATCATCAAACACGATGGATACATTAAACCAACAACAACATCAACAACAACAGGCTCCACAGCGTGATTCAAAGATTAAATTGAAATTTTACTATAATGATGATATTTTTGCACTTTCAGTTCCATCGAATATTAGACTAATCGATTTAAAATCACTTATTGCTCCTAAATTAGATGAACCAGAAACATCAGAAACACATCACAAAATTCAATTGATCTCAAAATCGACAGATCAAAAAATCAACAGTGATTCTGCGTTATGGAACGATCCAGGATTTGTTGATAAGGGAAAATTCATTGTAATCGCTTAAATTTCTTTTATTGTTTTCTCTTTACTTTCTATATAATCTATATAACAGCTTGTAAATTCTGCCTAACTAATATTTACATGCACTACGTTTAGTAGCTTTAGCGCTATATGCTCTCGTCATATTTTGGAAAATACTTGCATTTTCGTCATATTTGACACCTTCCTCTGTATAAACATCTACGTTAACACCTTCGTTTTCACGGAATGCATTGAATGCTATATCCTTTATCATCTTATTGTACAGATAACTCTTCTCTTGTATATTATTAATGCTATTGATCTCATATTCAAGGTCCCATTGTTGTTTTTTTGTTTTATCCAGGAAATCAACTGTTGGGAATGGGTATTTTTCCTCGCATCTGACTCCATTGAAATAATGTTTAGCAGTAATCTCATATGCTAACAAATTATCACTGCTCGATTTCATAATGCTACGATTCAAATTAAAATATTTACTTTTGAATTCAGAAACATGCTTGGTGAAAAATTTAATACGTTGGCTTGGTGTCATCTCTTCATATAATAAATCCTTCACTAAATGTTTATTCTCTTCTATTCTGTCCTTTGCCATCATTTGTAATTCGGATAGACTTTTATTTGTCAGTGGATTAACAACGCATACTAAACTATAATATGTTAATGGTTCTCCATCTTTATCAGTAGTAGGTACTCGGCGCTTCATTCTTTTGAACATAACTCTAAATGGTTTTCCCTCTAATTCTTGAGTAATCCTATCAAGCAATTTTGTAAGAAGTTCAATTGAAAGTCGTATTTCATAATCTGCAACAAATGATGAAAGTGCTTCTCGTTTAGTCTGATATGCATTGTGGAAATCATCCACAATGTTCTGCATTTTCTCTTGGTTGCTCTTACTCACTTCTTCATCAGTTTGATCATTTGATTTCCTCTCTAGTTCTGGAAAATCATACTGATTCCCTACCAGCTCATAGTCCCCAAAAAATATGTTATCTATTTCTGACAGAGGTAGGTATTGGTACCCTAAAAACTTTTTGATGTTATGAAAAGCCATAAAAATACCGTCCATATTTCCTAACCTAGCTTGTAAACTATATTTGAACATGACGATTCTAGCTGCATCAAATAATTCCCTCTCAAAACTTTCAAAAACACCGTGAGTCTTCGTTATCTCGTAGTTTGTTGGAAAATAATCAGTATGTGCTAGGTCCATTCTGATAGCACAAACAGCTCTCGTCTTGATATCAAATGTTCCTGTGCCTGGAAGTCTGGAATCAACTGCATCAAGTTGAGATCTCACCATAAAGCTACCAATTCTGGCATAATGATAGGCAGATTCGTCGACCTCTGGATCCTCGTTGTTACCTTTCAGATACTTTTGGAACTCGTGTGGCGGTTTCGTCAACATAAGCTCAAGAGCATTACCTAAAACTGAAAGAGTAATTTCTGTGTCAATGGATCTATCAGCATCAACTGAATATATGTTTTTAGATTTTTGTGTGACAACAAGGGATGTGGGTATATCTGAAGTTGAAGTAAAATTTGTTGATTGCGGAAAGCTTTTGGAAAACATACTTGTATTGATTGGTCTATTATTACTTAATAATTTATGGAACTTAATCAATAAGCTAGTCATGGAAGACGTTGAAGAAAAATATTTAATAAATTTCTTTTGATTTTTATTCATTGAATTGAATTTAGAGGCTATACTTAATAACCGAGTATCCTTTGAAGATGGAGTAAAGCTGCTGATTTTATCCATCTTGAGTTCATCGATATGTGGAATAGACTGCAAACTAGCATCAAAGTTAGACCATTTAGTTCTAGGATCAGACTGATAATGTACTCCAGGAGAAGTCAATGTTGTATGAAGATTATGAGCTAGTTGAGGAATATTTTCAAATGGATCACAATACTTTTTCATAGAATGATAATTAGGCAACTTCCTACCGAGAATTTTCCCACTTTCAACAAGTGAAACTGAGGGTATTGCAGAATCACCTTTATTGTTTTTATATGGAAAAGTTAAGTTTTTTTTAAGACCTTTAAGTATATCATTTTGAATTAAATTGTGTTCATCGTTGGCCGGAACAGAAGTACTAAGAGTAGAATTGGTTCTTTTGAATAAAGGCTGTTCAGCTCGTATACGGATAGAGATACCTTTCAATCTCAAACTTAACATTTCAAGTGTAATTCTACCTCAGTTATTGCTTTCTAATGCATTATGTAGTTTTCATAGTACAATCGTCACAATGTGAAATTTTGTATCAGTTCAAAAATTTCAAGGGTGCACAGTGCAGTAGTGCGCCGCCATAACTTCGTCTTATATTGCCTGTAAATTGCAGCTAAAGTTTTACACAAGTCTACAAAGTGGAAAAATAATAGATTTATATAATGGCAACTAGTTGTACAGCAAAGATGCAACAAAAGCCAAAAGCGATAAGAAATTGGAAGAGACGTTGATATTGCCAGATTCATTTTTGGAGCTCGAGGAAATAGATGAAACAGTAGAAGTAGTTGCAGTTTCAGACTTTATCGAAGAAGTAGATGATGAATGAACTGATGATACAACATTTGATGATGTTGATTGTACTTGAGATGAAGATGAATCTTCATCTTCATCGTCATAGCAAGCAAACTGAGTAGACGCATCAAAACCTAAATTCTCACCTTGTGGACCTTTCTTAAGCAAATCTTCAATTCCTTCAGGTTGGGCTGGAACATCTAAAGAAAATTTCAAGTCTGTTGGACATTGTGAAATAGGGTGTGGTGCTGCTCCACCATCTCCTGTTGGATTTGAAGTAGAAGCCAGCATCTTTTTCAAATTTTGATAATCAGGCAATTCAGTGACAGTATCTCCACTTAACTGGACTAATCCATATTTGTTAACATATTGGAAATATTCGTAAACTAAACCACCAGAAAATACTGAAGACATCAAAGGTGAGTAAATTGCTTGAACCTCAGTGAAAGGTCTGCTGCTAACAACTTTATTACAACCATATTCGGACAAGAATAGAGGGATAGAATAATCGGCGTATTCAGTCATTTTGTTTTTGTAACCAGAAGTAATGAAAGAGGATGGACCACACCAGGAGTAGTCATTAACACCAAGCATATCGATTCTTTCATCTGCATTATCGCCACAGTTTAAATAGTGAGCTAAATCCACTCTGATTTCGGCAACATCAGCCGCTGAATAACCAACAGGAATTTCCCTGTATTTTTGGGCTTTAATATATTGTTTCATATCTCTAGTAACTGCTTTAACATAAGGTACCAAGTAAAATGTGTCTTCACTATTAATCAACTCATTTGCCGCAAAAAAACCTAAGGTGTTATTATATTTAGCAAAAGAATCGACAGTTGCAAAAACTTCAGTCAAATAAGCCAAGTTGTAAGAGCACTCACTAGTATTTCTTGAGATGGAGGCATCAGGGGTATTAACATCCAAAATCAAATAAATTCCAGCGTCTTCGAGCTGTTTCATGCAATCATCGTGATTTTGAGTGTTATCAACAGAATAAACTCTAATAGTGTTAAGTCCTAAATCTGTAAAATGTGCAATATCTCTTTTACATGTTTCAGGATCAGTTAATGGATCTGTAAGATTAGAAGATCCTCCCGGTTGATAATCAACGCCCCTGATGTAAAAACGTTCATTTGTGTCAGAGTTGTAAAATGCATTGTTTTTAATAATGATAGGAGAAAGAGCAGAAGCCAGCGACATTAAGCCGGATACTGCGGATAAAACAGGTAATAATTTCATTACTTATATGAAATGCTAAATGAGTGTAATTTGTTCTGCAAAAAAAAAAGTATACCAAGGCTATTATCTCTCAAATGCAAAGCTGATTTGATGATTTATCTGAAATTTGATCTGAAACATGCATGTTTCGTTTCGCACTCGCAGCTGGAAAAAAGAAAACAAAGAAACTTCAAATCGACTCGCGGATTTATGATCTAGGGGACCTGGTAGCGAAAACAAGCTCAATTACTGGGAGTGTTATTTGTTGTTTCAGTCAAGCTTTCGGCAATTTCATTTTGTGTATTACTTAATGGTTCCTCTAAACTTCCAGGCGTGGTGTCGCCTGATTTGATACTGTCTTTTGTACTGATTTGATCACTTGAATCCGGAAAACCGATTTCATCAGATTTTATATCCAACTCTTTGTTATCTTCTTCAGTATTGATAACTGGATCAGTAAGGTTTTCTGACTTTGTCTTGAGCAATATATCTTCAGGCTCACTGCTAGACTTAAGCACATTTTCTTCAAGATCGCTGCTTTCAGTGGATGCTTCCTTCTGCTTTAAATTCATATCATCTTCAGTAATATCATTTTGATTGCTCGTTTCATCGCCTCCTGTATTAACCATCTCCGTAGAAGGCAGTTCTTCAACTCTATCTTCCATTGATTCACTTTTTACACTATTAAACTCGACACTCCATAAGGACTGGACTGTAATAGTTAATCTGTTGCCTAAAGTCTCATCAGTCAATTCAACGGGTTTTTTTACTTCACCTGGGAGTTTCCTACCTCTAGGCCCTCTAGCTCTAGATCTTCTAGAATCAGCCACTTTTAATGAATCATTAGAACTAGCCGATTTCTCCTCACTAGCTGCCTTTTTGGCCTTCAAGGCTTCATAAGGATTTCCGCCTAATGCAAGGCCTGGCAACCCGACACCAAGTAATCCATTCAAATTCTGTGCAAAGTTAGATTGTGTTCTATTCACAACTTTTTCAGGTACCTCAGATGGCTCTGATTCACTATCTTTGCTTGTTGGGGGTTCAACTGATGGTCGTTTCAAAGGAACCTTTGGGGTTGCTTTGTTCAGCAATCCTAGATCAGCACTTTGTTGTTGTTGTAACATTTCTTGGAAGAAAGCAATTTTGGAAGAAGGCTTCTTTGGTACTCTAGGTGGAGGCTTTTTGATAGGAACTTCTGAATTACTATCCGTTCCTTGCGACATTAGTGTCTTATTTGGTCTACACTTTGGCAACTCTGGTTTCTGTAGTGAAGTTTTCGTACCAGACTCTGTTGCAACAGCATCATGTTTAGTTTCTATATTTTCAACTGCAGGTTCCATCTGAGTTGTTGTAGCACCAACATGAGCTTGATTGTTTGATTTCTCCAGAGAAGAATTTGAATTTTCCTCTTTAGTATTCTTCTCCACATCAGACACTAGTAAATCTTTAGAAGTATCATCTGCCTTTTCTGGGAGCATATCAGACAACTGTCTTTCAACTGCTGTGTGAGAATCAATTCCAGTCTCTTTATTATCTTTTGTGTTAGCCTCTTCGTCAAAATCTTTAGTATTATCTTTCTCTTCTGCTTGGTACTCTTCAAAGTTTTCTTCTTCGTTTTGCTCTTTGTCTCCTTCTTCGTCTTCCACGTTCTCCATTGTGTTTTCATCAGCTTTAATTTTATCGTTGTCCTCTACATCATCGTCTCCGTCTTCGTCTTTGCTGAAAGCCTCTTTGACCTCTTTCTCATTTTCCTTGTCAACTTCCTCCTTGGTTTCTGCAATGTTTGCTTCATGAGTAGTTTCAATTAAAGCTGACATTGGCGCTTCAACATCAGATTCAGCATCATTATCATCATCATTATCATCATTGCCTTCATCAAAACTGGTTGCACTTTGAGGTGTACCTGTTTCGTCACATTCAACAACGTTCAATTTTTTCTCGATTGACGTAGTAGTGCTTTCAGATATAGAAGTAGTATTCACCTCCTTCTCATTCAATGATGAGACTAAAGATTGCTCCTTATGTAGTGTTTCAAGCTCGTCAACATTTTCTTTCCCTTCTTCTTTCATTTCATCAGCTGGAAAAGCAACCTCGTTGGTTTGGTCAGCATCTGATGTCGTCTTTTCTTCATTTATTGATTTCTCTATATTTGTACTCAATTCATGAGTCTCATCTAATTTTTCTGTTGAAGCAGCTTCTAAAGAATCAGTTTCATGTAAATCACCATTTGAAATACTAGAATTACTCATGACTCCATGCGATTTTAAGGAGGTATCTGTTTCGACTCTCCTACTTGGTCTACTTTTCGGAATCACTGGAGCATCATCCGTTTCAATTGGTTTAGCTATCCCTCTTTTGGGCCTCGATGCTGGAACTTGAGGAATTGATTCAATGCTCTCAATTGTAGTTTGTCTCGCTGGCCTGTGTTTAGGCAGTTCCGGTGGTGTTGAATGGTTAACTGACTTTTTTGGTCTCTATATTATTAATTGATGTTAGTATTCATCATAATTGGATTCATTATGGCTTATATACATACGGATGCAGGAACAGATGGTGAGTCCATTGGGTATGTTATTTATTGAACATATAAGGGATAAATGTGGAGCGTTACAGCGTGTGAAATAAGGAGACACGTTAAAAACAAAAATCGTGTTGTTGGCCATAATTTCACGCACGTCGTGAAACACCTAAGTTGTACAGACTTAATCCGGTGTATACTGTTTCGTCTTTCTAAGAAGATAATGTAAAAGTACAATATTGTCTCAATGCAGTTTTATTAAAAACTTTAAAGGTGACATAAAAGTTTAAAATTTAGCAATTTACAGCCTAAATGTGATTATAAAAATTGATGACATATGAGAATCAGTGTGATTCATGAAAAAGTATACATTGTGGTGTTCTGGATCGATACAACAATGACTTAAGCGTAGTTTAATCTGAAGATATCGTTTAAAACAAAGTAAGATCCGTTATCAGGAATCAAGTGGAAAACTTGGGAATATCTTTGTGGATTTTGTTCTTCATCAATCAACAATTCACCAGTGACCATAACAAGAACATCACCATTTTCAGAAGCTGGTTGTGCATCCAAGGTAGAAATTCTGTGTTGAACCTTTTGGAATGGCAAAGATGTAAGCTTTTCGATAATATTTCTTGCACCTTGCATTTGAGAAGATTCAAATGTCAACATAGAATGATCTCTCTGTATTATAATACCGGTTAATGTTAGTAACAATTGGTTCATCGAAATTAAATCAATGATTTAAAATGTTGCTTGTGTTTTTGTTATTTTGTTTTGATACATACGTAAAGATTTCCTAGGGAAGATCTGTCTTGATCAAATTGTTGGTAATAGAAATCACAGAATTGTTGAGCTAATGTATTGAAATCAACAGACATATGTATTAATTTGATCTATGGATTGACGGTGTACTGAACCAGTGTTTCTTTCTCTAGTTAAATAGGTCTTTCTTTAACTATGGCCTAAAAAATTGAAGCCAGAGAAAGCAAGGCTCGTGCACCGGGTAACGGCTGTGCAGCGGAGAAGAAATGAAATTTGAAATGAAATTTGATCTGGAACCTTCAGCGGGAGTTCACAATACAAACAGAGCAACGAATAGTAAACATGATATATAAAATTTTAAATTGGTATACAAAGAATGGCGAAATATAAGAGTAAAAACAAAATGAATGTAAAAAAATTAGTCAGACCACCAGAAGTAGCGGATCATTCTTCCCTTGAAAGAGTTATCAACAACTTTTTGTGGTTTGTGTGCAAAAATGTGCCTTTCATGTTCATCGATTTCTTCTAAGCCAGAGAACAAATCAGCATCTTCTGGTTTAACAAAGCTGGTACGGTGGTAAATTTTCCATGCTGAGTAAGTACCACATGCAAGGAAAAACATTAAGTAGTAGTAAAGGAATGAATTAATATCAAAGGAAGGTAAGAATGATTGATAACCTAAGAACATGACAATGATCCAAGTGCAAATTAGGGCAAAAATCGCTGGATATGGCTGTAACTTTGTTGTCCAAGCTTGTAGAGGCATTTTAAATCTATCAACCCCTTGAACTTTACAAGCTCTGTAAAAGCATAAGTAAGTTATCATCATGAAAAAATAATTCAAGATTTGACCTCCTGTACAAAGATTGATCATCCAATCAAGTGCAACTGATGCAGTGTTACCCAATTGTAAAAGGGATAAACATGACCAACCAACAGCCATTGCGATACCATAAATAGGGACACCATTTTTCAAACAAATTGAAAAGCATTTTGGAGCTAAACCTCTTTTAGACAAAGCAAACAAAGATCTTGATGAACAATAAACGTAAGAGTTACCTGCTGAGAAAGCAGCACTCATACATAAAACGTTAACAATATGTGGTAAAACATTAATACCCATATTTTTCATTGAAATGACGTATGGTGAGACATTTGCTCCTGCTGCTCCTTCAGTGACTGCCTTAATAAGAGCTGGATTATTGTGCTTCACAAGAATTCCAACTGACAATGCACCCAAAACGTAAAAGAATGCAAGTCTGTAAATAATAGTTTTAAATGCTCTAGGTAAAACACGTCTTGGATTACGAGCTTCACCAGCAATCATACCAAGATATTCGGGAGCAACTTCTGTAAAGACTGCTTTCATATATGCAGCCCAAAATGCGGAAGCACCTGAACCTAAATATTGAGGGAAAGCATTAGAAACACCTTCAAAATTTGAGAATCCAAAGGCATGATGTTGTGGATTACCACCAACCATTGTAACAAATGTAAACATTAATAAACCTACAGCAAGGATCAACTTACCAATGGATAGAATGAATTCTGATTCACCGAACCATTTAACAGCAAAAATATTAAGTACCAAATAAATCACAATTTGGGGTACAAAGGCAGCAGCTGGAGAGTAATCGTCTCTCCAAAAATGAATCATAGCATTGACAGAAGTTATTTCAAAGGGGATATAAAGCGATATCATAACGTAAAAATTCATTCCAACACAAAATTCAAATGCAGGATCCACAAACCTACCAGCATGAGTAATGAATGGAGAGTCAACAGGTAAATAACAAATAAGTTCACCAATAGATAAAGTGACTAAGTAAATAATGAAACCTTGAATTGCAAATGCTATAAGCAAGTTACCACAACCACCTTTCATTAGACCAGCACCAATAGTAACAAAAAGACCGGTACCAATGGATCCACCAATAGAAATTAAATCAATGTGTCTTGCTTTTAGTAAACGTTTTGTACCATCATTATGGAATAGTGTTATATGTGAATCGACGGAAGATGATGATGATGAATTTTCTAAATTTTCAAGAGCATAAGTTTCGTTTTTAAAATCACCTTCTTGTTCGATAAAATCTGATTTTTCCGTTACCTGTGAAGAGGATGTTTCTAAATCATCCTTGTTATTTTTCTTGAAAAAGTTCCGCATATTTACTGATCTTTTTCAACTTATACCGTATAATAGTTTTATAAGTGAGAGTTGGAGTTACTGAAATAAATCGAAAGAAATGAAAAAAAAAGAATTAAGAAGGTAAAGCAAGTGAAAAAAGAAGGAAGCGGAGAATTGAAATCAAAAGAAAGTGGAAAAGGTAAAGTACTTAAACGAAAAGAGAAAAGAGTGTAAGTGGAAAAAAAATGATCAAAACTAGGGCCATGGAAAGGGAGAAAAAAAACAATGTTTCAATTCCTCAATTTATCCTTTGTTTAACTTTCGATGATTTCTTCATCGCATTAATTCTACGGACTTTTTGTTTCTGTTAAATACAACTGCAACATTACCCCAGATACCCAACCCTTCGTCTAACTTTAGTTTTGATCATGCGCCATGTAGACATTTCTTTTCAGCAATGTACGGGACGTGTACAGGAAAGGAAAAACCTGACTTTAGAATATTTTTGCCCCATGCCCCAAAAAGGAAGTCCGTTTGCATGAAAAAAAAACTTTAATTACGTCAGTGTTTAAGAATCTTGTTTGCTGTAGGGTTACTTTGTACATAATGAAACTACACTTAAATTGATGTATTTTCAAATATAGAATTGTGTCTAAGAAGTACATTTGATGTAATAACGGTCTTCCTCAAGATTTGTTCTCTTGAAAGAAGAATGTGGGGTAAAGAAGTTTGGCAGAATATCAGAGGCATCTCACCGCGAGCAGAGCAGAAATACGTCAACGAACGCCGGAATGATGTCATGGGCAATCCCCGTGGCCGAAAAGGGAAAGAAAAAGGGAAAGAAAAGTGAGGGTCTGGAAGGGTTACGCAGCCCGTGCAGAAAAGTGAGGTCTCAGAACCTGACGATTGCTGAGCCGACAAGATATTCCGGTCTCAGCCAGCGTAACAATCAACTAGCTAGCTAGCTAGTACCCGTTGCATACCCCACCTTCCCCCACACCCCCACAGTGGCAAGTGAACGGCAGTGTTCTTTCCACAGTGCAGAAAAACACGCTTCACCCGTGACCCTGGAGAGGGTATGATACGAGACTTGATTCTTCAGTGAACAGGCTTATATTGTGAATCACACACTTGAATGGACTTTGTCGAAATTCCTCCCCCGTCCCCCTTTCCCTCCTTCTCAGCTGATATTTTTATAACACAGAAATGTAGTACATTGTCAATCTACGTGTTGAAGTGAAGGTACAATTGTGTAGTGGACCTGTAACATCAAACTTCAAATGAGCGACGATCGTCCCGCTCACGTATCGGCTGAGCTGTGAAAAGGCGGATCGTGAATTTCATCTAATCAACAGTTGTACCAAAACGATATAGTAACACAAAACAATCACACAATTACTATATTAACTCATGACTAGTGCTAGTCCAACTCGAAGAAGTTCTATGGCTATCAGGAATTTTTCCGTAGGTACCGGAACTACCAACAATACAAGCAATTTCTTTGGATCCAAGAGCAAACCACAGATAATATCACCGAAAATTCAAGAGAATACACTTGGAGAAATAATAAAGTATAGAAATGAAATAATGGCTGATTTCAAGGAATTGGGTCAGCCTGATTTGATTCATCTTTCGAAATATGATAAATCTAATAAAGTTGAGATCGGTGAATACCATTATGCAATTGGTATCAACACTTCAAGTATTATCCAACCTTTTATGTACATTCAAACAATTCAATTGAATGATAAAGAACCTGCAACAAATAAACATATGAAAGTTGGTACTTATTGTTCTTACAATATATTTAGCAGAGGTGATTTGAGAATTAGGTGTCAGTTCCCAGGAACTGTTTCTCCCATGATTCAATTCATTCCTGCTGATAAATCTAAAATAACAATGAATATCAACAATGATGAAGAAAAATATCAATATTTATGGAAAGAAACTTATGCTTCTTCACTAATTAGATGTTTGCTATTTTCAGATTCAATTGAGAGACATCTCCCTGGAATGTGTAAATTCAATCCTTTACAATCAACTAAAGATGCTAAAGAAGCAATAAAATTAATTTGTGAATTCATACCTAGAGGTCCTGAAACAGGATCTGCAGATATTATTAATAGAGCTTCGCTTGTTAATAATTATCTTGTAGACTCTCTAATGAAACTATTATCAATTACCAAATATTATGATTTAGCAATCAATGAAATAAAAGGATTAATGAAAGATAAAAGGATCAATTTAAATGTTTTAATTGTGAAGATTCTTCTATTAAAAAATGATAACGCTAAAGCTGTTAGACTCATGCGTGATTGTTTAATCAAAGTACCTAGAGATGGATGGATGCTTTATGAACAAGCAAAATTCTTGATATTGCAAAACAGACCAGATTTAGCATTAGTTTCTGCAACAAAATCGGTTGAATGTTTACCAGGTGAATTTCTTTGTTGGAAAAACATGATTTTGATATACATTTTACAACAGGATTTAAGAAATGCTTTACTTGCATTAAATTCATCACCAATGTATACAAATAAAAGAAAGGATATTTATGCCGCAATAAAGCCTAAAAGTTTTGAATTCCCTTTCCCCCTTGAAGGTAAACTTGAAGATGTATGGAGAGATTGTGAAACATTTGGTTGTATTTCAGGTATTGGAGGGATCGTTGAATTTTCACCTCAAATTGAAATCTCTAAAACAAGTAATTTCCGCTTAAAAGTTTATGAAGAGACTAAACTTAATCGTACATTTAAAGAAGCATATGATTTACTTGCATTGATGAACAAACAATGCGGTTGGAGTCAATTACTTAAAATCAGATCAGAAATCTTCGTTATGGAAGAAGAATATAATGAAACTGTTAAAACGGAAAGAAATAAACAAAACGATGAAGTAGAAAACGAAGATGAAGTTAAAAATTCTTCTACCATATCATTGGATGATGTTTCAAATAAGTTTAAAAATAAAAGACTTAGTGAAAAATGGTTAGACTCTTTGTTCTTAATTTTTTATGAAAATTTGAAAAATGTTCTGATATATCAAAATGATTGTATTACAAAAGAAAACTTGCAGTATAATCCTTTAGAATGGGAATTAATTGGTGATGAATGTTTCAAAGTACATTTTTACAAAGAAGGTCTCTCACCAATGGAAACATGTTTAAATAAAAGGTTTAGCCTGTTTGCTGCTTATAAGCTTCTTAGCTTGTTTATTACGAAAACACAGCAAGGGAAATTATTTGACGAACTTGAAGCTGGACATGATAATCATTTTGAATTAGATGTTGATTTTATTTTGAAAATAACAGTCAAGCTTATCAGTTGGACTTCAAGATACTATGGGGAATTCCCAATAATTTGCTTTCAAGTACTAGATATTATTATGAATATGCCTGACTCAAGTGAACTTGCCCTTAAAAGTAAATTGGAATATTTGGTCAAGCAAAGCGAAGAAGAAATTAAGGAACGTTCAAAGCAATTTTTATCTGACGATAAAGCCATTTTTAAAGAAATGGAAACCAGCCAAGGAGTAATGTTCCTACTAGATAGATATATTTCATGGCTTTCACAGTTTGAAGGTCAAGAAGAGTAAGCTAGAATTGTGTAACTAAAAGTAATAGATAACATCACAGTTAAGCCTTTACTCAGTTGAGCCCCCGTAGTGATGGGAAATGGCCGATCGCCGCAAAAAGTAGAGAAAGATTCAAAAAGTTTGAACACCACCGCCGCGACAAGCTTTGCAATTCTGTTCACGAAAAAGAGCCAGGAAATCTCTCGTTCAGTTTTCGTGGACTTGGACAAACAGAGTACATTTTTCCCCTGAAACATTTAACAACTATATACGTGAAGAGACTGTTTGTGAATTGACAGTTATTCTTCTCAATACTTTTTTTTTCACATTTGTGCTTTCTTATCTTCAAAAAGATAAAGCCGCTTTTTTTTGTTCAATTTTGACATTGCAATCTATTTTCGGCATACATTGGTTATCAAACTTTTATTTGATCATCCATAAACTCATTTGATCATTTAATTTTTTGGTTTTTTAAAAAACTTTACTATACTGCATTATACAAAGCTAATACCGTTTCTTTTTTCTTATCATTACAAAACAATTTTTTGACACTCTGAATAATTGTGAAATCAACTTCATATAAAAATGTCAGGATTTTGGAAATTTACAAATAACTATGCTTCGAAAGTCAGTAAGATTCTAGAGAATGAAGATATTCTTTTAGAAGATTTGCTAGATGAGAGGGAGACCATTTCAGAGTTATTAGCTTCAAATAGTAAACTAATCGAATATTTGAGACGACCTGAAATTTTGAAACGACTGGTAGAATATATTGTTGACGATGATGAGTACCAGCGTCAAGCTTTACAACTCGAACTAGAGGAAAAGAAAGAGGAAGTTTCGGAAAAACTAAATGGTGATACTGTTGAACAGATAAATTCACCTACCGCAATGATTGATGATACAACTTCTAACCCTGACGCTGTTTCCGCTGGTATTGTCGATGAAGAGAAAAAAATTAGTAAAGACAGTTTATATGATTTTGAAGATGGAGATAATGATTCTAAAAACATATCCGATGATGAAGATCAAAATAGCGAGAGTAATCACAGTAGTGAAAGTGAAAGTGATTCAGAAAATAGCCAATATGACGATGATGATGATGATGATAACGACGTTAATGAAGAAGAAACTGAAATTGAAAAGCATAATAGGAGAGCCCAAGTAGCAGCTGAAATTCTTTCAATCGATGTCTGGTCTATCACTGATGCATTTATGGAGAATACAGAATTACTTCAAACTTTGTGGTGTACCTTAGACAAACCAGCACCATTGCCTATATTTTCTGCAACATATTTTATGAAAATTAATGAACACTTACTAGATATGAAGACAGACGAAATGATACAGTTTATTCATCAAGAACCTAATTTAGTTGAAAGATTTATGAGACATATAGAAACGCCACCTTTGATGGATTTTTTACTAAAGGTTATTTCAACAGATAAACCAGATGATTCCACTGGTATTATTGACGTTTTAAAGGAGCAAGGTTTGATACCTTCATTAATAGAATTTCTGGATAACAGCGTGTCTTCTTCTATTCAAAGTGCAGCAGGAGATTTCTTGAAAGCGTTCATAACGATTTCTGCTAATAACGCCGAAAATACTACTATAGGACCAAATGAATTAACAAGGGAACTTGTAAGTAAACCTATGGTGAGAATGTTGGTTGATAAAATGTTACAGGGAGGTACCGGTCTATCTAATGGTGTCGGTATAGTCATTGAAATTATTAGGAAAAATAATTCGGATTATGATCCTGTTCCAGTAGTTTATGTCACAATTGAATCACACCCACCTACCCCCAGAGATCCAATTTATTTGGGTACGCTTGTTAAGATTTTTGCTGAAAAAATGCCTGAATTTACAAAACTTTTAGAGCAAAAAGTAGATAAATTACTAGAGACTCCTTTTGGAAAAATAGAACCATTGGGATTTGAACGGTTCAAAATCTGTGAACTTGTAGCTGAGCTTATTCATTGTTCCAATATGGCATTGCTTAATGATCATAAAGGTGAAGCATTAGTAAGGGAAAGAGATGAAATCAGAGAGTTGTTGATTGAAAAACATAAGGAAATAATGAAACGTGCTGAAGTTGACTCTAATTCCTCTCTTGATAACTTAGATATTGCGAAGGAAATTGAAAACATGAAGTTGACAAAGCAACAAAGTAATGCTGATGCCGAGAGTGCAGAATCAGAAGTCGAAGCTTCTCAAGATGATAATGAGGAAGCATTGAGAGCAAATCCTGTTGTTGGTGACAAATTAAAAATTGCATTGTATGATAATAAAGTTATTGTAACTATACTGGATATGTTTTTCAAATTTCCATGGAATAACTTTCTTCACAATGTTGTGTTTGATATTGTTCAACAAATTTTAAATGCAACTATGGAAATTGGATTTAATAAATTTTTGGCAGTTGACCTATTTGACAGATGTAATATCACTGCAGCTATTGTTGGAGGACATAATCGATGTATCGAGTATGAAGAAACGACTGGTTTGAGACTAGGATATATGGGACATTTATCATTAATAGCTGAAGAAGTGGTAAAATTTATCTCCCTGGATATTCACCATACAACTGAAAAAGCGCATATAATTGATGATGCAATCAAAACTGAGGAATGGATTGATTATGTTGAAAACACCTTGGCCGAGATAAGAAACAAATACAACGCTGTTCTTGGTAGTGATGGTAAAGAAATGAATGAACATGATATGAATTTGTTTCAAAAAGTTTATGGTTCTGGCGACTTTGAAGATGAAGAAGAAGAAGAGGATGATGATGTGATACTTGAAATTAATGAAAACAAAGAAAATGGCTACTTAGATTCTGGTCATGATGGGCTAGATTCTAGTAAATATTCTTCCTATATGGGTGAAGAGCTCACCATAGAAGACAGGTATGGCTCTTCAGATGAAGAATCAGAAGAAGATTTGATAAATAATGACGGACAGGAGTGGTCGGAGGAAGCAGTTGATTCCGATTCCAGAAACAAAGAAGATCTTGAAGGAATAGACGATGGTATTGTTGATTCCCAGATGGGTGGAAATCCGTATCACGAAATGTCCGTTGGTGGGTTAGATGATGAAAACATCACTATTGATGATGACGATTACGATGATGATGTAGATGAAGAAAGATTCATTTCCAACGATAATTTCGAAGACTATGATGATTATGAAGACCCTAACGATGATGGACAATCATATAAAAAGATGAACCATCCATTGTATCAATCTGATGGATCTCTGAGACCCATTAGTAATAAAAACTTTACACACTAGTGCTGGTGATAATTGATTTGTCGCTCTATATCAAATACACTTTATCCCTTTAATCATTTGCTAATCTTGTACTTATTTTATTTGACCCATTCCGGTTGAAACTTTATAAATTACTAAGTCAGTTAAACTAGAAAAATTTGAGAAACGAAAAAAAACCACTAAGTACTCTTTCATTAATCTGCTTTATTGGCAGTCGTATTTCAAAACTTAACAAAAGCAACATAATCTAGTTATATGCGGATTACGTAATCAACAAAAAAATATTTCCAAAACAATTTAAAAATATTAAAGTATTTGGCATTATAGCATGAGAACAAAAAAATACAGCCATTAATTTTGCCTTAATTACATAAAAAAACACTAGGTATTAGTAACTATTTTAATCATTTATTTGTATTAGGATGTTTGTAGCAAATTGACTTATTTTTAGCATTCAAGGTAACAACAAAACTTATGTGGTAAAATTACGTAAGCAACAGAGCTCTGAACGTAGGTTGATTGCATAAAGTCTTAGATATTCTACTCTCAAAAAGATAATTTATGGTTCATATATTTTGATATTAGGGTATTATAAATTTACAATAGTTATACAGTGAAAGAATCAATAGATTATTATATTTCGATTTATTAAAGCGTTATTTCACCTCGTTTCGGCAATCGTACCGCTGATTTCAATGATCAGACTGTTAACAAACTCCAACAGCTCATCCTTTCTTTTGATCGCTTCTTCTTTCTCGCTTTCGGCTTGTAAAAGTTCCTTTCTTAGATTTTGAATTGTTTCTAATTGTGCCTTTTTGGTGACACCAACACCAGGCAAAGTATCTATAATTGTTAAAATTTGTCTGGTTTTCAAAATAATATCGGTACAAAGTTCCTGTTGACTGGAGTTAAAGTCGTACTCTGTAGGTGGGTTGTGGTTAGGATCTGCAATTTTAGGATCTGCTGGATTTAGGGGAACAGAATCATGGTTTTGATCAATATAGGAGAGAGAGGAAAACAGTATGTCTGTTAGCTGATCCAATGAAAGTTGTAGTTGCGTTAATCTATCGGTCATGTCTAAAGAATATCCATCAATAAATGTATAATAGATGAAGAAATTAAGTTTTGAGGTGGCGTTGAGAGAGATTGTGATGTGTAGTTTGTAAATCCGAGTTACCAAATTTGAAAACGCAGTCTCGATCTCGGTCGTCTTCAACAATGTCATAAAAATCTATTCAAATTACAACACCCCACACTGAAGAATTGATTAAAGAACAAAGCTAAATGTCTGCAAATTATTGGGTTTCATCACAGCGATCACATTGGCAATATTCGAAAGACAATTTGATGGCATCAAGGCTGAAAATAATGATGTGGGAGAAACAAAAGACCATGAATACGCCGTTAACAGTACGATATGATACAAATATGCGAATATATATTCATCAAATGGTTGCTAAACTTGGACGAAGGATGATGTTGAGACAAATTGTTTTGGCTACTGCAGAAGTATACATTTCAAGGTTTTCAACTAAAGTTTCCATGCTGGAGTACAACCTTTATATGCTCATAGCAACATCAGTTTATCTTGCTTCGAAAGTTTGCGAATCTCCACAACATATAAGAACAGTTCTTTCTGAAGCAAGGAACTGCTGGCCCGAATTTATATGCGGAGATTTTACTAAACTGGCTGAATTTGAATTTTATCTTATTGAAGAGTTAGATTGTTATATGATAATTCACCATCCTTATAATTCATTAAAACAACTTATACAGGTACTAGGAAAGGAAAATGAGGCTGAAAAACCAACTGATAGAAATTATAAGTATAGACTCAATTTAACAGAGCAGGAGATCGAAAACACATGGAAAATCATCAATGATAGCTACATCACTGATTTACCACTTTTATATCCTCCACATATTATTGCAATTGCAGCGTTGCATCTGGTTTTAGTCCTTAAATGGGAAGTGACAGAAACAGACGATGCAAAACGGTTGCGTTCTACGCCTAATAGTAGCGGAAGTAAGAGTTTAGATTCTCCAGCAGGTTCTGCAATTGAACACACAACCAAAGGTGTACCTTCTAAGTTAACTACCACAAGTCCTAATAAAATTACAAAGCCAAATTCATCGAGATTACCTGTTTCTGCAGGTGATACTTATGCAGAAGAGGTTAATGGTCTATTCAGTACAAAACCTTCGTTTCGAACACAAGGCACACAGCTGTCCAATCGTGGCGGTACAACACCCAAGCAGACTGTATATACATCTACGGTCAATCCACGTCAAAGTGGTTCTACTCAAATGAAAAGGACTAGCAGCATTGGATTGCGTAGGAAATTAAGCCAATCGATTTCAAAGTCCAGAGGTGGCAGTCTACACTTGAGTCCGGATAAAACTAACAAAACGATATCTAGACCTGATAGAGTTGAATGTTTTATCAACTTCTTGGCAGGATCCAATGTAAATTTGGAGGAGGTGATTGATAGTGTACAGGAGCTTCTCACATTGTATGTAACATGGCAGCACTACGACGAGACCCAAGTACGTCAAAATTTAAAGCTCCTCATCACTGCACTCAACAACAGTAACTCATCATAATGGCCAATAAACTAACTGAGTATACATAAATTATATAAACCTGCATATACCACCCACCTACCTACCTATACCTGACGTATTCCAACCTCAGCGTTATATACGTGCCACGCCCATGTGTTTCTAACAATAGCTTACGTGGACCCTTTGTGCCTGTCGATTTTTCGCGCCCGCTGTTGTGGCCGCACGCATTTTTTCTTGCGCCGGTAGAAAAAAAAGTTGGCCCCTCCAAGCCTTGAATTTCTGATTTTTCATCGAGTTTGAGCAACACGAGAATTTAGACCGTGATCTAGGTGTTTATAAAATAGTCTTCAATTAGTGCACCTTAGCAGTCGGTCATTCAGAATCATTCCCTCATTATCAGCTAAAACTAGCTCTTATTTAACCACATTCAATTAGTGCGAATAAAATTATATTGATTTGTCGCAGAATGCCCGCTTGCTCATCTTCTGTTGACCGATTCTCGGAATCTAGTTCTCCAGATTGTCCGAATCAAAGATTTTCGGATATAAAGGAACAGACTGTACAGTTTGATGCAAAATTAAATGAAAATTTTGAATTGAAAAATTTATCAAAACAAGCTCAAGATTTGGAAAGAACTAAAACAGCTGAAAAACTTGACAGATCTACAATAAAATTATTCTTACTTTTCTACACATGGATATTTTTAGGACAATACTTTATTTCACCAAATCTTCAAAAATACTATACATTACAATACCGATATGAAGGTACGAATGCTTACGATATAGGGTGGGACGATATTTATTTTGTTTTTTTCTGGATCGTAAATTTACTTTTTTTAAGAAGTTTCATGATCATTTATGTTTTTAGACCATGTGCTCGTTTATTAGGAATTACAAAATTTAAGGCAACACAAAGGTTTATTGAACAGGGTTGGTCAATTTTATATTATTCTTTTTCATGGGGATTTGGATTCTATCTTTACTATACTTCTGACTATTTTTTTGATTGTTACAATATCTATGCTAATTGGCCACATGATCATTTATCTAAAGCTTTCAAATTTTATTACTTAGTTCAAACTGCTTCTTGGTTTCAACAATTCATCGTGTTACATTTAGAGGAACGGAGGAAAGATCATTACCAAATGTTTGCACATCATATTATTACATGTTTACTATGTACTGGATCATACGCTTACTATTTTACTAGAATCGGTCATATTTTCCTTTTACAAATGGATATTGTTGATATCTTTTTATCAAGTGCAAAGATTCTCAAATATTCAGGTTTTCAAACTATATGTGACGTCATGTTCATTATTTTTATGCTTTCATGGATTGTTTTGAGACATATTGTTTACAATTACGTTTTATGGTTTAGTTGGGCCAAGGCAAGATTAATAATGAATGCAGACTGCGCAAGATATTTACCTGGTGAAGTAGTCAAAATTTGTTACACCGACTTTACAATCGATTGTCTTTTAATCTTACTTGCTTTTCTTCAAATTATTATGTGTCTGTGGATGTACATGATATTACGTGTGGCTTATCGCGTCATATCAGGCGAGTCTGCTGACGATGTTAGAAGTGATAGCGATTGATCATGGCAGAATCGGTATCTAATACTTTTTTTATAAATATGCCTTAATAAATCTGTAAACTAATAGAGTTTTAACATTCTTTATAAAGTTACTCAAAAATAATGGAGTAAAGACAAATCATCATAACTGAAAGCCCCCAAAAGATAAGAAATAAAGATGTCTGTTTTAACAATATGCTATCAAATATTGGGTTAGTTGCATCTGATGGTGAATTCAGAATTAGTTTACGTTTCAATTTTTGATCATCTGTTGCTATTAGCTTATAGCCGTAAAAACCAGGCAACACAAAACTGATCAATACACCACCTGTGGCACCAACAATTGCCAAAACCATTTCAAATGAATGCAGTAACAATGCGCAAGAATATGAAGCTACTAATAAAATAAAACTCAAGGTGTAAAATGTAATATTAGAAAGAGGAACATCATCATGATCAACATCTTCGGATTCTTGTAATTCGAATTCAGCACTCTCAATCAATGGGGATCTGTCGTTCACCAACTCCTGATTGACACTTTTAGTAAAATAATCTTTCTGTAACATATGATAGACGTTGTTAATCGAAATACGTGCCGGATGAAACATTAAAGGAAACGATAAAATCACCATTAATACTAATAACGCACGTCCTGCTTGTGAATAAAATGTATTTTCATACATTAGCAAAATATTACCTGTCAAAGCATTACCAAATGTTAGATATCCTGTCAATGCAACAGAAATAAAAACAATTGTAGTTATTGTCATGGAAATGTAAACTATTTTACTGATTCTCTTAATTGAAGGGTCATGAAGCTCAGAAACAATAGAAAATTGGTTAGGACAAGTGTATGCTAACACAATTATGCCTAATGTTTTGAATATTGGTTTCACACCTTCTGGTTTAAAGTATGAAATCTCACCTACTTTATCAACTGGAATATTCTTCCAGTCGTGAAGATATGCGGAAATAAAGTTACCATAAATTAACAAACAAATGTATAAGATTGCTACCAATGCGACAATTGAAGTATATCTTAAACTGTCAATCTTTTTCAGTAGTGACAATGGTACAATCAACAGAGTGGATATTAAAATGTAAAATGTTTTCATAGATTCTTCACTCCAGTCGTTAAATGAGAATACTAATTGCATCAAATCTCCTGTCAATACAAGATATGAAATACAGACACCAAAACATTGTGAAAAAATTGCAAGATCAAATACAATTGAAAGTTTTGGATATGTAAGTCTGCAAACTGTAAAAAATGTAGCTGTTCCTTGTGGCAAAAATTTGGAAGCTATTCCTTGAATAATCAAACCCAAAGCACTGGTGATACCAGCAAAAATGATCAGAAATACACCTAAAAATAACGAGTCAGCTCTAATTGCATAGGGTAAAACTAAAACTCCTGCACCAATTATTGTATTCACGGTGTTAACCACAGAAGAATGTATTGATGCTCCTCTTGTTGTATCCAAACGCATCATGTTTGTACAATCAATAAATGATCTTCTATTGTAAACATGTATGGCGTTGGCTTATCTCTTCTGGGGACCAAAATTTACAAGCTCAAAATTTACTCCGCTCAAATTTACAATAAAGCTTCTTTTCATTTGTGGCACACGAATATGTCGACTCGACCTACCAAAAGACTCCAATCAAAAAGGCGTCTTGTTCCTTCTGATCTAAGGAAAAGGGCTCTATTTTCCTGTGATCGATGCAAGTTGAGAAAAACTAAGTGTAATAGAATTCAAAATAATGACTTGAAATATGACAATATCACTCCTTGCTTACAATGCACTAAGGCAGGTGTTTCATGTACTACATCTATACCCAGAAAAAAGAGATTTTATGGGCCTGTCAAAAATATTACACTGCATTATAAGTGCCTTCTTGCATTGGCTTCTGGCTTGTTCCCTGACGCAGATATTTATAACATTGATGAATTAATAGAGATAGGACACAAACTTAAACTGGAGATGCCAAACACAGATACTGAATACGAAGAGATGGAAAAACCAGAGAAGGAAGCATTTGATAAATTGGAAAAAGAATCAAAAATGATACAATCTGAAGAAAATGAGGGTGAGAACATACTTCAGGATGTTACTGATCTAACTGATAATCAACAGGACCAAACAAAACCACCGGAGGAATCTAAAGTGAAGTTAAAAGTGGAGAGTGATGAACGAGATGCTTTAGAAGTTAATGGAAATGCTACTACAGAAAAGTCAGAAACTGTAATACCGAGGTTACCTCCTGGATTCCATTTGAAACAGAAAAATATGGACAATGAAAGACTTATTATGGATAAATTTGGCCATACACATTTCATTGGTAATTTTGGTACAGCTTCTCTATTGAATGGTTTATGTGATATTATTATTAAACGTTCATATAATCAGAACAACCCACCAACATCTACACAAGACATACGAGACAGTTCGGTCCAAACCATAACATCTGAAACAGCTCCAGTTTACCACTATCCAACTCAAGTCTTTAATATGGAAAATATCAATGTTGATAGGTTTCCTTTAATTAATATAATAGATAAGGACGAGTCGGATATGTACGTGAAAGTGTTTTTCGAAAAAATTCATCCATATTATTTCATTTTCAACCAAAACAAGTTTAAAGAAAAATATGAGTTATTCTGGGAGGAACTTGAAATAAATTTGAAGAAAAGTTCAAAATCAACTATTTTACGACTTAGTGGAGCAGAAATATGCACAATTTACACTATTTGGATTTTAGGGCGTAGATTTTTAAAATATTCAGAACCTGATCATTTGCCGCAAAATGCGGTTTTGGATGACGAAGCAATTGGAAACCTTATAGATATAATAAAGCTTTCACTTTCTGATGTTGTATTAACTCCATCGATTGACGGTATCAGGCTACTGTTTTTATTTTCCGTTTACCTATCCAGTATAAAGGTTAGAGAAAGTGGTTATTGTTTGATGGAACTTGCAGCAATCCAAGCCAAGAGTTTAGGATTACACAGAAAATCAATCGTGAATAAATTCAATGAAGAAAAATCAGATGTCATGAAAAGGATTATGTGGTCTTTGGGGAAGGCAGAAACATCATTGTGTTGTTCATTTGGACGTGCAAGTGCAATTCCTTGGGAGGAAATTGACATTGGTCTTCCAGAAATTACTGATGTTACGGACGAGCATTTCAAAATATTTTATTTTCAAAGTTGCAAATTAACAAGAATTATATTTGAGATCTTAGATTACAAAAAGAAATCTCAGAAAGATCCTCTTTCTTTGACTAGC
This sequence comes from Pichia norvegensis, assembly GCA_030570285.1. Classification (NCBI taxonomy): domain Eukaryota; kingdom Fungi; phylum Ascomycota; class Pichiomycetes; order Pichiales; family Pichiaceae; genus Pichia; species Pichia norvegensis. The sequence goes on from JAJLVM010000191.1 coordinate 25,736, forward strand.
ACAGAGAAGGCTTTGTATTTTAAGAAGAAACTTGAGAGTTTTTGGGAAAATATACCGGAAACTTGGAAAGATTACAAGTCCTTACCGATTAAAAGATACAAACCAAAACTCCATATTCAATATCACTACTATTTTATTACACTAACGTTGCCTATGTTTCTTTATATTTCAAGCTCACACAACTATATTGTTAAAAATGATGACCCATTTTTATCATTGTTAGTATGTGGAATCAAATCATCTTTTAAAACTGCTGAAATTATTAGTTATACAGATTCAAAAGGCTTTTTTAATGGAACCTTATACTATGATGTTTTTTACTGTTATAATGCGATCATGGTACTTACATTGACATATATCCTCTTCAAATCTTCAAAAACAGGAAAAGGTAAAGCAATTATCGATCTTGAAAATTTGAATCATAAATTTGGTATTAATCTTGATGGAATATTAGAATCAATTAACTTGATAAGAAAATTAGTGCTCAATAATTTACACCAAATTGATGGTACTATGAAGAGAATGTGCGATATTATAGAAACATTACTAGAAGATCTTGGAATTATTCAAACTTTGGTCCTTAAATTTAATGCACCGAAAAGCAATGCAAAAAAGATAGAAAACAGAAATGAAAGTGGTTCAAGTGTGTCTAGTATACCAGTTGGATTTAGCAGAGTCAAGCTACAACTCAGTAAAATGAATCAAAATAAGAGACGAAAAGTCAACAAAGATAGAAGAAATTTGTACGCTTCGCCTACACCTGAAAATGAAACAGATAAGACACAGGAGATCATGAATAAAGGAACCATTCTGCTGGATAGATGCAAATCTCAGCCGTTGAACGAGACCAACCCTTTGGAGGATCTGACATCAAATATGACGAGATCTCTATCATCTAATACCGAATTAAATCAATTAAATCGGCATGAATATCTTCCAATATCATCTAGTAACTCCAATAATAATTTAAAGGGACTGAAGCGGGAAAATACTGTGGGTACTCATAATGATATGTCTTCACTTAATACAGATGTCAGCCAATATCTTAAATATCCAGGCGATGATATTAATGTTGCACCTAATCCTTATTTAGATGATATGGAATTGTTCCAGTTAGATGAGAGTATGTCACCTGCAGATATAAATGGTGTGTTAAGTTCAATGAGTTTGAACACTGATTTAATGGATGCCTTGTTTGGATCTACGGATCCTTTCAATTTAGATGGTCCAAGTTAGTTAAAATTTGATTGTGATTCCACAACTAAAACAGGCCACTTGAAGATGATCAGTCGGTTTTTTTAAAACATAATTTCTGTCTTGGTCGTAGATTAACCTAGAGAGGAAACACTTATCGATAGAATTCGCTATGATGAATTTTTTTCCTAATTGGGTAATTTTAAGCATAGATAGCAAAGTCAATGCGAACCACTCCTAATGTTATATAAACCTTTTTTATTTCTTCTGATAATGAAGTATCTTATAACATAATAGGCTACTGAAATGATCAAAAACCATAATGATGTCTGCAAAGTTTATTTCTTTACTTGAGCCTGCAAAATTAATAGGTGCTAGTTTAGCAGTTGGCACTCTTGCATATATTGTAAGATGGTTAATCTTTTCCAAAAATCACATAAAATCCCAAAATAGCCCAAAGCAAAGCAACCAGACTGAAACCACTGTTCCAAAGCCAACACCACTTAACATCACAGCAGAAGATGTCAAAACCAGAGATGATAGACCTTGGAGGCCATTTAGATGGCCATATCATCAAACGATGTCGATATTTAAACTTGATATAAATCACTGGCTTGATATGGACAAATATTATTACGATTACATTAAAGAAAAAGAGCGTGTAATTCACACATATGGTCCAGATAATTTTGACTGGTTACCTGGATCAGAAGATGCTTGCAGAGAGCTTATGGATGTAGTTAAGGAGCATATGATGTTAAGATATCCTTTACTGTTTACAACCAAAGATAATGGCGTCCATTTGAAAAATGAATTGACAAATGAGGTTCTTGACTTTTCAGAACCACTTAAGGATCATCCCTTGGTTTATGTTTCCAAGATGGCCAAAGAGGATTTTTACATTGTAATGAAAGGTGAAGATGGCACCCATCGTCTTGTTGCAGCAGCAGTCCCATTTCCTGGTGGATCATTTGGAATAAAATATAAGTTAGGTAAGTCACTTGATGTTATTCATACTGAAGTTCCATACTACAAAGAAAAATTGAAACCTTCAATGGAAAAATGGTTTTCAAGAATGAAGCCAGAAGATTTGGTTGAAAGAGCATCTTGGTATATATCCTGGGATCATAAATTGCTTTTAAACAATGTTTATGCATTAAAGGAAGGGGACAAAGTTGATAAGGATGTTCTACCTACTGAATTCAATGTAAGGGTCGAACGCCAGACATTAAGGAGACTTCCTAAATCAAAAGCAATTATTTTTACCAATCACCCAGTTTTTTATTCCATTGAAGAAATGAAAGACGAACCTCTAGTACCTTCATTGATCAGAAAAATCATATTTGAAGCTCCAGAGGGAATTTGCAAATACAAAAACTTTGAATCTTTTAGAGATCACATTTTACCATATCTTAATAGTTTGATTGAGAGACAAATCAATTTGGGTTTAATAACGGAGGATACACCAGTAAAAACACTTTCAACTTATCCGTTTGCATCATTTTTGAAAGACTCGAGTCCGGAGGTAGGCTGGTCCAATCCTAAATATCCTGTCGATTATTCAAAGAAATTTAAAGAGGAAATTTCAGAAGCTGCCAAACTAGAACAAGAGACATTCGCACGATCTGCTCAAGTTGGAGAAGCAATTTATAGTTAAACTTGTTGTTTATTTATTAATTGTATATTTTTGAAAAGTTATTAGTATAAATCGTGATCATGCGCTCTGAGTAGAGAGTAGGTGAAAAATTATGCCTTATTTTATAAAATGTAATTAAATATGTAGAAAAGTTCAATAGCTACTATGTGCTATTCTTTTAAGAATTGATATATCATTAATATGCTTGAAAAATTCCGATTTAGGAATATTAGAGGTTGCTTTGTAACTATCAAAGTTAATCATTGCTGAAGTGTTGGGAATGGATGATTTTGAGGTGGAACTTGATCCAACCTGGCTTAAAACAACAAGACCGTGAATATCCAAAGAAGTAATAACTTCTAGAAACTCTGATCTTTTAAGGGAATTTAGATGTTCAAAATTTTTGCATTTTTCAACATAATAATTGAAAAAAGAAGTTAGTGTAATTTCAGTATGCCTTAAATGCTTTGTTTTTACATTATTAGTGCGTTCAACTTCGTTTTTCTCCTCAAATTTAAAAAGAAATGCCAAAATCATATTTTGTTGTAAATTCAATGGTTTCAACTTTAACTCAAAGTTGGCATTGAAGCATTCTGAGCAAACTTTTACAACCTGAGAGATCATCACTTTAGGCAGATCCGCTAATGGCGTCATTTTCAAGTCGTTGATATTTTTTGAGCTACGGACTGTTTGTTCAAACATATCGATAGACTTATACATGATGTCAAAAGCCCTTCTTAAATCACCCGATGTTACTGCTGACTTTTTCGCACAAAATTGAATAGCTGCTGGATGTACCAAAGGTGGGATCTTAGTTTTCTGTTGTGTAACTTCTTTGGAGTTGGTTGATGTCAAGGAAAGAAGTTTATTTGTCAACACTGATTTAATTTGCTCTGCAGTATAAGGTAAGAATGGAATCAACTTAGGGCTTATACAATTAGCACGCAATCTTGGTAAAAATCGATCAGTCAAATTTAAAGCATTGGCAATACCAATTAGCAATAAATTTGGTTTCTGTTCTGCTTCATATATTTCTGAAGTCCAGGTAAAAAGTTCAAAAAGCAGTTGTTGAGACTTATGTATAATATTGTCCAATTCGTCTAAAACTAAAATGGTGAAATCACAATCAGTAGATTTTCGCTTGAGAAACTGTTTTAATAATATTGATGAGGTAATGTTCTTACTGCAATTTTTGCCAGTAACCTGAAGATAAATTTGTCTGAATAACTCATTTGGGTTCGAGAGAGACATACAATTAAATTTAACAATTCTAATCTTCTTTTCAATGCCGGTATCATTAATTAAAAAAAGATTTTTACTTTCATCTAACAATTTACCTGAATCAGTTAGCTTTTTGATGGATGCATTGATCTGAGCTGATTTGCCTGTGCCAGGTGGCCCTGAAACATAGATCGAAGAAGACTTTAATGTCCTTAAACAATCTTTCAAGTGAACCTCAATAATTGCTGCCTCTTTTTCTCTTCCAGAAAGCTCGTGGCGATTAAATACAAACGGGTCTGCAGATCTAAGGAATAAATTTTTAGCTTTTGTATATGGTGAAACATCGGAATCTTCGTCGGAAGCTACTAAGTTAGTTTTCAAATTCTTTACAGCAGATTTGATTTCAATTGTGGGTAAAATTGTTTTCTTCAATCTATTTTCTGGTGTTGTAGGAGGTGATAAAACCCCTAAGAAGTTAGAGTTCTGTAAAACTTTTGGTTTTTTCCGCTGAAGCTGAACCTTTTCAATATAATATAGTTCTTCATTTTCATCATCAAGTAAATTGCTAGATCTTTTGAGGCTGTAATTTAAGTCAGTCATCACTGTCAACAAAAATAACTTCAGATGCAACAGTACCAGATGTCTTCAAATGCGATCAATAGAAGCATCTCATCCGTTAAGACACGAAACGCGCAGAGTTTCACGCGTCATAATGTCATTTTACAAGGCTGGTTTCAAAAATCAAAATAATGCAAATTAATACCCAAAAGGGATAAATTCCTAAAGGGGGAATTTCTAAATTTTCCTCACAAGATTGGCTGTACCGGGTAATCAATCAATATAGAATTTGAATGAACAAAAACCTTGTTCAATAAGAGTTGAAACAGATCTACCATTTTCAAAAGAAAGAATGAAAAGGTTCAGTCATTTAATAGTATGAAACTACATGTTTCTTGTCAAGATATGTTTTTGTTTATATCATGATATTCTCTCCTACGCTTTACTGGTATTTGATTAATGAGGCCATAAAGGTAAAAGTATTGATCGACAGGTTTTATGTTGCTAGTTATTATTTATTCATGTAGGATGCCACACATATCTGTTTCATGCTCAACGTTGTTCAAGTCTCGGTTCTATACGTTGAAGCGACATTCCCGTCGATCGACGCATTGCATTCAAATAAATTGAGAGAAAAAGCGAAAACAATATTGCTGAGGTAAAGGCCTCTTTTCCCAATAACCAAGTTCGTAAACATTTCGTTTTTAACAGTTTCATTGTTTATCTCCTTTTCTTTGCAGTTGTCTTTAATTCATATACTGTCTTACTCGAGAATAAAGGTTTGAACACCTTTAGGAAAGTTGAAAGCTAGAATAATACTCAAGTCTTTATATCTCAATACTCTTCTAGCATTTCTCTTTGTCATTATTACTGAGCAATTTTGACAGAGTCACTTCATCTTTTTCACGAAATACTAGATTATTCTATGATATCAGTCCATTGAATTTTTAATAATATCAGCATTGGAAGAAAAAGAATAATAATAAAACTGAAAATGGCGCATGAACATCATAGGAATGGAGGCGGCGGAGGTGGAAGCGGAAACGGACGATATTATTCGGACGATACATCTAGAAGGACAAAGAAGTTCTACAATCAATCGCACGGATATAACTCTTATTCGTCTTATTCTTCAAATCCTAATCCATTTCCTTTAAGCTCTTCACAATCGATGCAGCAGCATGACCAAAACGCACACGATAATTCACGCAATTTATCCAATCATTTCATAAGGAGGAATGAACAACAAGGTGTACAAGGGCTTTTACATCAAAGTACAAAGAATAACAGTTGGTATAGAAGGCCAAATCAAAATTACAGAAACTCCCGACCCTCATCTGTGGGCACTAATACATCTAGAAATGCACATTATGAAGATTCGCCTGTACGACATCAACAATATAAAGAGTTCAACAACAACAATAATAATAATAACAATAAGAACAACAACAATAATAATAACAACAACAACAACAATAATAATAATAATAATAATAACAGCAGCAGCAGCAGCAGTCTTTATCAAGCTGATGCTAATCCCGCTAAATTTCACGCTGAAGAACCTAGCGATAATATGTCAATTCGGGAATCACCCTCATCGTCACATTCAAATGAACCAAAAGTTATAGAACCTGCCGTTGATTCTTTGATGGTAAAATCACAAGAAGCTGAAAATGACGAGATTGACTCTGATACTTTATACACACCAATGATGAAAAGCTCGCAACCAGATGGTTCTGAAATTGTTTCTTCAAAATATTCCGCAGAACAATCACTAGGAGTTCAAGAGAAGTCTTTGCCTCAAACAATTGCAAATAATGAGATGCAAAATTCAGTATCAGAAAAACCGCACATGCCGGATTCTTCTAGTTTCATTTCTGTTAGCAAGCAAACAAATGAGGATTTTAAAGTTCAAAATTCAAAAGAAATTAATGAGAATATTACCAAAGCATCAACTGTAGATCCCACTATATTTACAGGCGTTAATGCGTGTATTTTTCCAATGAAGGAAGTAGAATATAGATTTTGGATTTTGAAACATCAATCTCAAGAAGTAATACGTGAACATTTAAAATATCTTAGTTCCGCTAAGCTGAAATCTCTTTCTCAGTACAGCTTTTATGATGACCTATTTCTAGTATTTAAGCAAGCTGATGCTTTCATCCTTTTTAATGTTCTCAAGAAGATAGCTAAAATTCAGAATCTTAAAAAGAAAAAGTTGACAGACGAGTTCATTTATAGGAAGCATCTTTGGAACAAAAATTGTTCATTTTATGATAAGCAACTGGAAAAGCTATATGAAAGTGAAGCTGTTAAAGAGAAACCAGTCGTCGAACAAATCGTTGAACCAGTTCCTCCTCCTAAACCGACAACTTCGAGGCGAAGCCGCCACCATGGTGATTCGGTTAGGACAGAGGCTGAGTTTTTGGAAATATTAGCTACTTTAGAAAAAGAAAGGGAAAAGGATCCGCTGATCAAGGCACAGTTTGGTGCTGCTATAATTCCGGATATGATTCTTGATCCTATTGAAAAATATGCAATGACTCGAAAAATTGATTCTAATAATTTAGTTACCGATAAAGAAGGTTGGGCTAAACATCTTCTTACTGATGCCGAAGACAATTTTACTGAAGCCGAGCATGCGAGATTCTGTGAACTTTACACATTATACCCAAAAAAATTTGGACGTATCTCTGTAGAATTGGGTACTTTACGAACAGCAGAGGAATGTGTTTTACATTATTACAGAACGAAGAAAACAACAAATTTCAAACAACTGTTAATAAACAAAAACAAGAGGCCGAAGAAAAAAGTATTAAAGAAGCGGAGGGACAAGGCAAAACAAGAATCAACTGTGTCTGACACTTCAAATGCGGAATTAGAAGTTAATAGTGAAGTTGAACAGAAACAGCCACCAATGGATACAGAAAATTTAGTGAATAATAAAAGAGAGAATTCTGAGGAAATGAACATGGGTAACAAACAAAGAAAATTATCTGAAGACACTTATGTGAAAATTCCAAATCAAAGCACAGAGGCAAAATTTGAACCTGTGCAAGCAGCTGTTGACCCACCTGTTGGTGATTTACCTTATGAATCCGAGGAAAGCAAGAGATCCAAAAAGGCCAAGAAACATGAAGAAAAGCCTCATATATCAAGTTATTGGAGTGTGCAGGACATAAACAACTTTCCTATCTTCTTGCAAAAACACGGTGCTGACTGGGATACAATAGCTGATAGCCTTGGTACTAAATCAGCAACAATGGTGAAGAACTATTTCCAGCGTGGCTTGATTGATCACCCTGAATGGCAACATTTTGTCAATATATCAAAAGTTGAAAATAAGTCTGCTATACTTCCTTCTAATGAAACTGGCCCTGTTGGTCCATCTCTAGGTTACTTTTACAAGCCACCTGCGTCAACTACATATGTTAAACCTTCAACATTCAATGCTATATCTCCTATAATGTCCAATTTCAATCAGAAACAACCATTACAGCAACAAAATTCTCATTTTGTTTCTGTACATCAAAATGCTCCCTTTTACAACCAGGCTTTTCCTACTCCGTTTAATTCCTCTCAGGTTTCCAATACGATGGTTTCAGGTTCAACTGTTATTCACCAACCAAATGCTCATCAGATGATGCAAGCACCACCGTTAGTTGTTCCGTCGGTGCAACCTAGAGGAAACATGATGAATATGCCATTCATCTTGAATGCTGCATCCCCAGTTTCTTCATCAGAATTACCACATCAATTAGGTACTGCTCATGTTACCACTACTAATGATTATTCGGTAAGCAAACATCCAAACATTATGAGCTTGCTCAATGCCGATGATACACTTGAACCTCAACCATATGAATCACAGGTGAAATTTGCCCAGAGATCATCATTCAAACCTAATATTCGGAATATCATGAATAGTTCGCCAACACAACCAAAAAAAGAATCTTCAGACGACACGCATGGTACTATGGAGTCGTTTAAACCACAAAGTAAAACATTTACCAGCGGAACGAGTGCACTCGATGCTTTAGCACGTATTGCCTTTGAAAGAAAATAGTGCATCTATTATCTCTTGTATATCACCAATCTGTATATTTAGTTTATGTATGAAATCAATGTTATAGACCCTATAAAGCTGTAATACATGCTAAACATATTCTGCTTTAACAACTACCGGAATACAATCAGTAAATCCGTGACCATCATATGTAAGTTGGTAAGAAGTCTTGGAGTAATTATACGGATCATTGGTGTTTCTGCATGCTTCCCAGCCATCAATCAAACCATCAACACTAAGGTAATTGTTGCCGTCAATATCTTCAATTGCAAAATCACTATTCGGACCTGCTACGGTTAATTGAACAATGCCATCAATTTCACTAAGCCATTGCTTGTAAGTTCCAGCAAGAAGAACATAAATTTGATCATCACATTTGTTCAAGGTGTACTTTGAAGAATCCATACCTGCTAAAAACAAGTAATCAACACCAGCACCTTCATGATAATGAGTAATGCCTGTTTTGTTGAATTGACCATCAAGAGAGTAAGCAAACAACATAATCTCGGATTCACAATAAGCAGGAGAGACAGTATTGTTTGATGCTGCCTTGTTAGAGAGCGCATATGTGATTGACGAGAAGGTTTCGTTTTTCAAATATGCTGCGTTTGCAATGATAGCAGATGATAAAAAACTCAAAATAAACTTTTGGAAATACATTTTAATTTTGCTTTTCTTTTTGTTGATTGATACTTTTTAAAAACTATTCACCTACAAACTTTATCATTAGACGGTATATTCGTTGCCTTTTATTCTGTGTTCATTTGAAAAGTTTGTTCTTTCATTTTTCATGAAAAAAAGCACAGAACAGAAAATACTCGGGATATGCAAAGTCTAGACCGGATTATTGTTCTCAAGTCTGGATTTATTATCCCGATGAGCATAAAACTGAGAACCGAAAAAGTAACCTCTGGAGTTATAAATAATCTATACATGAAAGATTAGTCCGAATCGCTGTCAGTCTCGTAATCTTCAAGTGATTCTTGAATGAATGAGCAGCATTCATCAAACCTTTCGTCGATGATTCTGTCTAGACCATCTGTGTCAGCGCGTAAAACCCTACCGTATTTCTTCCTCGGACGTTTAGCCTTCTCACCATCCTTGTCGCCCCAACATGGATGTTTACTGGATGTAAACACTAAAGAGTTCCTAAAATACCAGTCAACAATGGACTCATCAATAGTTGAGATTATGGCTCTCAAAGGAGTGGCTCTGTCCACAAAATTTATGCTAGCCATCATTAGTTTACGTACATCTCTATGACCACATAAATGTATTATACCATTGTAAGCCTCACCAACACCAACAAATGCAACCTTTTTTACGTTGAAAAAACTTAAAAAGTTGTCCCATATGTACAGTAAGATATCCTGTGATGAGTTGATATTATTGTATGTTTGATCATCTTTACCTGTAACAGTTATTGGTACATTAATATCAATGACACCACAATCTTCTTTCAAAGCCCATTCAATAAAATTTAGAGACTTATCAATACTAACTGCAGAAGCTGCATCTAAATCTCCAGTAATAGGGTCACGTCTAGCCCATATTCTAGATGGATCATGAGCAATAATGATAATTTTCTCTTTGTTATGAATATCAGGAGAACATAGAATTGAAGATTCTCCAAAAGATGGAGAATTTGGTAGTTTCTCAACAAATAGTGGTAACGAAGTAAAGTTGAATTTTTCAAAAAGTGTATTCCTTTGATGATCTCTCACTGCGTCATTCAATTTATTGTGCTTACTTGCAACTTCCACGAAAGATGGATCAGGTGAATCTGATACAATTTTGTCATAGTTTGATATACTAGAAGGTAAGCTGTAATCCAATCCAGTATAGCCTGGACCTAAAGATTTGAAATACTTTGATTGAATTTTTATCACATCGTCAATCGCTTCAATGGTTTCATTCTTTGGTACAAACGACTTAAGCTCCTCTGGCGGTTCACCAATTAAAACTTTTGCAACACGAAGCGCCGATTTAGCAATTGAGTCTAAATTATAACCACCTTCTAAAACAACACAAAGGTTTCCTTTTGCTAAACTTTTCAACATATGCGTCATTTGACCATATCCAGCTGGTGAAACATGACAACCACCAATGACATCACCATCAGCTGCATCAAATCCGGATGAAATAATCACCAAATCAGGTTGGAATTCATTGCAAACAGGCATAACAACTTTATTGAAAGCATAAATATAGTCTGCATCTCCTACACCTCCAATTGGCCATGGGATATTAATATTGGTTCCCTCCCCTGCACCTTCACCGACTTTATCAGCAGCACCTGCAGTTGTTCCTGGATAGTACTTACCCTGTTCATATCTGTGTAGAGATATGTACAATACCCTGGGGTCATTCCAGAAAACTTTCTGAGTACCATTACCATGATGCACATCCCAATCAATAATTACGATTCTCCTAACAGATTCTGAATAATTCTTCAAGATTGAAGTTGCAGCAACCGCAACATTTGAAAATAAACAAAATCCACCTGGTGTGTCAGGTTCTGCATGATGGCCTGGTGGTCTAACTACAGCTAATGCATTTTTCACTCTACCTTCAATAACTGCCTTACAAGCCTCAATGGCACCACCACATGAAAGTTTTGCTGATAATAGTGAATCATTATTAAAGTAAACAGAATCACCATTTTCTGTAGCTTTAAGTAACTCATCTTTGCTCATATTTTGAGTGGACTCGATATATTTTAAGTGTTCTTCAGAGTGGACTGCAAGAATTTCTTCCTTTGTTGCTTCTCTGATTGGAATTTTTTGCATGTATTCTCCAATATCATCAGCGCCTGAAAGAGTAGGATCGATTATTAGACCATTTTCGGCAAGTATTTTGTATATTCTGTAAATCCTTCTAGGGTCTTCAGGATGTGGATCAATGTACTCAAAATATGAAGTATAGAGTTTTGCATGATAACGCATTCTAACGTCATATACTAATCCAGTTTTAAGTAAAACGTATGAAAAATCAGGCTTTCTTGGTGAAACAATAACGTCAGTTGAAGAGGTTAAAGATTTTGCATTGGAATCAAAACCATTTGCATCGGTCATGTCTACATCTTCATTTTTCACAAAACTAGTAATGTTTGTATGTGTGCTAGTGGTATCACTATTAATTCCATTAACTGAGGTATTGGATTCTGTTGTACTGTTAACTGAAATTATGTCATTTTCTAATGGTCTCTTGTTCGAGACATGGGTCGATTCTGTTGCCATTGACATATTGAAAAAGCAAGGAAAAAAAGATTAAAAGGTTTGGAAGAATTGTTGTATACACTACTTTGAGAGTAGTTTCGGTATTTTGATTGTTTTTAGAGAGTGAGGTGATTTAAAATGGGAAAATAAATAAACGAAAAGCAGATAAATTCAACAAAAGTAAAAAAACAGCAAATTCTGTGGAGAACGTTTCAGGCTTGTGATTAGCTAAGAATGCCGAAAGTAAATAAAGTCTGGAAGAAACAAATTGCTGATCTCGGCGCGATGGGCCTGGGAAAACTCTGGTGTGGTGAAGTTTGAGGCTGGCAAAGCAGAATTCGGGTTTCCCGATTGGGAATTCTAAAATTTTTCAGATTTCACTGATCAGTACACAGTACATACATCATATCGACACACAGGGGAATCATTAGAGTTGAAAGCTCAGTAATTTAAACTGAAAATGCAGGTTTATAGGGATGCACAACAATTTTTGCTTCCTTCTCAGAAAAAAGGATCTTTACAGTCACGGATTTTTGAGACTTGTAAAACCTCCAAAACAATCAAAACCAACCCTAAACATTTATTTGCATTAGTATCGTCGACCCTCAGATACAAGCCTTTTATTCAGTACATAATGAAAAAGACAAAAATTATGGAATTAGAAAAGAAATCTAAAATACCCGAACCAGTTTTCATTCTTATGATTCATGATTTACTTTTCTCTAAATCTAAAAGAATTCAAAGTAAACAACATCCTTGGAAAGACGCAATCATACGAAATAAAACTAGATTAGAAGCAGAGTTGGCAAGGTTAAAAATTAAGCATGGAGTGAAGTCATTAGAGGAGTTGATTGAAGACGATGATACACCAGTGAGATGGTTTCGTACAAATTTGTTAAAAACTAATACAGAATCATTACTACGGGAATTCTCACATTTACGTAGGGTCAATAGTATTGATCAGATAACTGAGACAGGTGTGATTTATCACGATGAATATATTCCAAATTTGTTTGGTATTCATCCAAAAGAAAAACTTACATCAACTGATGCGTATAAACAAGGCAGGTTGATTATTCAAGACAGAGCATCATGTTTCCCCGCTGTGATACTCAATCCAATTCCAGGAAAGGATAAAGTTATTGATGCATGTGCTGCTCCTGGTAATAAGACAACTCATTTAGCAAGTATACTGAATGGTACCAAAAGATCTATTGTTGCTTTTGAAAAGGACAATCAGCGTATTAAAACTATTAAAATGATGGTTGAAAAAGCAGGTGGTTTAAATTGTATAACTATACATCATGCCGACTTTACAAGTACTAGACCTGAAGATTTTCCAGAAATTACGGGGATGGTTGTAGATCCATCATGTTCTGGAAGTGGTATTTTCGGTCGTGCATTTGACGAACAAGAAGAAACTAATGAAGAAGAGGCTAAGGAGAAATTAGCTGATAGATTACAAAGACTAAGTGCATTTCAATTTAAAATTGTCAAACATTCATTAAAATTTCCTAATGTGAAAAAATTAGTTTATAGTACGTGTTCTATTCATGATGAAGAAAATGAAGCAGTTGCTAAAATGTTGATTGAGGACGAAGAAGTTAAGAAGATGGGATGGCGCATAAGTAAGCGTGAGAATGTTATTCCTTCATGGCCTAGAAGAGGACATGCCAAAGTTTTCGAAGGGTATGAAAATGCAGAGGAACTAGCAGGTGGTTGTGTTAGATCATTGCCAAAAATTGATGGTGGTATTGGATTTTTCGCAGTATGTTTTGAAAGAGATTAAAATGGTGTAAGATATTTACTATAATTTTAGAGATTAATAAATAATAGATATAATTTTCAAAATTTACATACATTAGAATCTCTTGATAATGTCAGAGACAACATCTTGTGTTGAAGAGTTACCACCAAGATCTGGAGTCTTGATTTTATCTTCGCTCAAGTTTGCATCAACAGCAGCGTAAATCTTTGCAGCTGGTTCTGGGTAACCCATAAATTCAAGCATCAATGCAGTGGATCTAATAGTTGCAATTGGGTTAGCAATACCTTTACCTTCAATATCAGGAGCAGAACCATGACAAGGTTCACCGATTGCAAAGTTGTCACCCACATTAGCAGATGGAACAACACCTAAGGAACCAACTAATGCAGCAGCACCATCAGATAAGATGTCACCGTATAAGTTTGGAGCAACAACGACATCAAAAATTTCTGGTTCTCTGAACATTCTGTAGACCATGGAATCTACGATTTGCTCCTTGTAATCAATAGAACCAAATTTTGAGATGTTATCTTCATAAACTTTTTTACAAGTTTCTCTGAAAAGACCATCAGAAACGGATAAAACATTAGATTTATGCACAACTGTAACAGATGGTTTAGTGTGTAAAGAAGCACCACCTAAATTTCTAACTTGTTGTCTTTGTAAGGCGATTTCGTAAGCGATCTTCGCAATTCTGGTAGTTGCACCTTCAGTAATTCTCTTAATTGCTTCAGCGACTTTTTGGCCATCTTTTTCAAAGATTTTCTCTTCTTTAATATAAAGATCTTCAGTATTTTCTCTAACAATGACCATATCAACAGGTCTACCAATACCATCAACAGATTTAACTGGTCTAACATTAGCATATAATCCCATTTTCTTTCTTAGGGCAACAATTGGGGAAGAGTAACCTGCAACTTTAACAGTTGGAGAAGAGACAGCACCGAATAAGGCACCATCACATTTAGATTGTAATGCATCAACAGTTTCTTGAGGTAAAGCAGTACCAGTTTTCTTGAAAAGTTCAAAACCGGCTTCTAAATCGATAAAGTTGAAGTTAAGACCGTATGAAGATGGAAGAGCTTCTAAGATTTGTTTACCAGCTGGAATAACTTCACGGCCGATACCGTCACCGGCAATAAGACCAATAGTCAAGTTTTTAGAAGCAGTAGTGTATGTTCTGAGAGCTGATCTGGAGAGCATTGTTGGATGATTAAAGAGACAGTAATGACTGGAGAAGATGCTTGAGTGACAGGTTAGACTGAAATTTCCAGAGATCTGTCCAGAAATGTTGGTGAAATGTGAGGACCCCCGATAAAATCGGCCACAGTAAAGTAAAGTTAGTCACATGTGCGAGCGAGTCGCAACCGGGAAATTATCTGACTCAGGAGCGCGTTGCCAAAACGGGAAGCCGTCCTTGCACAGCCTGCTTCTTTCAGCAGAGGAGACAAGCTTCAACTGTAATTACATTGCGTGGTAAAAGTCAGGGATAACACATTGAACTGTCTTCCTTGAAATTAAATATTGCATATTCTTTGCTTTTTATGGTTAAAGTGTGCTGAAATCTGAGACAATTGATAAATGATCTAAAACAAGTATTGTGTTAATGACCATATGTCATAAATAGTCCACAAAGGTCAATCTATTCTTTCCTTAAATAGTTGTTGGTACTAATCATTACTTCTACGAGACTTGAGCTAACGCAAATCCAAGGAAAAGAGTATGCACTCTATACTCCGAGAATCCCACAGACGCAATTTCAATAAACTTTGCTTTGCTTCGCGGGATACTTCAAGCTCAGTCCGTTTTGCTACGGTGTCAATATTGGCTCTGTTCCTCGGCCGATGCAAAGTGGAAGCGCTTTACAACAAGTTTAATTACATGAATAGTTTGGTCGTATTAAATCATATACAAGTTTATAGTTAGTCGTTAATCGTTAATCGTTAATTATTTGTTGTTATGTATGTTGTGTCATAGGGTGCTGTAAAATAATGTTAAACTTTGGCTTCATTTCTTTCCCAACCTTGAGCATGATGGTGGTGTAAAGTATGGTTTGGTTGTGGATCATCACCAACTTGAAGAGCAAATGGGTTCCTATCAGTGCCTTCTATATTCAGGTTTGCAAAAGTATGATTTACTTCTCTATGTTTTGCTTCATCTGCTCTGACATATTGAAGAAGGTCATAAATTGTAGCATCATCTTTTAAATGCCAATAATCTTTTGCAATTTGTGGTACAGGTTCAACTGCAAGATCTGGACAAAGACCTCTTTCCAAATCTTCAATGCATCTGGTATATGTGCTAACTGCTTCTTCTTCTAAATAGCCAACAAAACGATGACATGTTCTTGGTGAAAGCACATAAGTAATAAAGAATAAGTTTGCAAAAATACCTTGACCAAACCATAACATGATTCTTGTCCAAACAGTTGGTCTAGCAATTTTCAAGAATGTTAAAAGATGCATCCTTTCATTAAATGCCTCATCATATAATGTATCAATAAATCCCATATCTCTTCTAAACATTCTCATTGCTCTTAAATGACGTAAAAATCCTGCAACTGAACCAGGGATACCAGCAACAGATTCAAGAACAACAAAACGTGCTAACCATTTCTCCTTTGTCATTCTATCAGCGGAGTTAGCAATCTGTAATCTGTGTTCCTCATCTCTTACCTCTTGATATCCGGTAAACCAATCAAATGAACCTCTTAAATTTTTAACAAAATGATAAGTAATCCAATCACGTAAATTTCTTACAGGTCTATGTTCATACTTAATATTTTTCATTTCTTCTTTATCAAAAGTTGGATGTTGGAAAACTGGAGTTGTCAAAAAGGCACCTTCTTTTCTTTCTTCAGCATTAGCAAGCCTTACCAGTATTGTTTCCTTTGGTAAAGGCTGGCTTTGAATTGTGTGAAGATCGGAAGTTGTCTTCTTAGAAGTAGTCGTGGTAATACATCTAATGATGAACAAACTTTGTCTTGGCTTGGCAATTGTATTTTTAAGTGTGATTGATTTTAGCATGTTTTGGAAAATGTTTTAATTCTTGTTAAACAAGGATAAGTAAAACATCCATGCCAGACACATAAAAATAAGTCAATTAAGCATCTATTTATACTAATTATAGAGGTCGGGTAGCGGGAAATGCTATATGCAGAAAACACAGAAAGAGCAAATAAAGAACGCAAATGTCAACAACGAGACCATGACGCTTTCACAGTTAGGGGGTGTAGAAGATCTGAATTTAATTGACTTTTATTGCCACGGGCATTGGAAAAGGCCGCATGAGTACCTTGGGATAATCATTCTAGTCAACGTTGCAAGTCCGAACGAACCCGCAATAATGCGGACAACGGTTTTCACCCTCACTGCGACTCGTGTCAGGCCACGGGGGGCTCAGGCCGGAGGTCACTGGTTGGTCATGGCAGCGGTCAGCTACGCCAGTTGAGAAGTTTTGCAGCGTTTTTGCGCAGGGGGGCTGACCACTGCTGAGCCGCCCTGTTCCGGTTTCCTACGGGGTAGTGTCGGGGTCTGATGCTGGTGCTGGTGCAGGTTCTGGCTCGGGGTTTGGGAGAAGTAATGCAAGTTGCTATTTAGTTACTTAGTTACTTAGTTACTTAGGTGTTTGTTTCATGTTCTCGGGAGGTAGCATTTGAAGCAGGCTGTTATAAATGGGCTTTGACTAGAGCAATAGTTCTTTCCGTTCCCAGCCAGTTGCGTGGTGCCAGCTAAGGTCTTTGCTTGGTTGCGGCTGGTCGCCAATTTGAAGAGCAAAGGGATTTCTATCGTTTCCTTCAAGTTCTAAATTAGCAAATGTATGGTTCACTTCCCTGTGCTTTGCTTCATCTGCTCTTATAAGTTGAATCAATTCATACATTGTTACATTTCCTTCTAAATGATAATAATTTTTGGCAATATTAGAAACTGGGTGGTTGGAAAGTTCAGGACATAAGCCGGCTTCCATATCTTCAAGGCATCGAGTATAAGTATCAACAGCCTCCTCTTCAAGGTATCCAACAAACCGATGACAGGTTTTGGGAGATACAATATAAGTAATAAAAAATGCATTTGCAAATATACCTTGACCTACCCAGAGTAATGCTCTAGTTGGTTTAGTTGGTTGTGCCATTTTTAGGAAAATCAATAAATGCATTCTCTCATTGAATGCTTCGTCATATAATGTATCGATAAATCCCATATCACGTTTAAAGCTTCTCATTGAATTCAAATGTCTTAAAAATCCTGCAACGGAGCCCGGTATTCCTGCAACTGACTCTAAAACGACAAATCTTGTAAGCCATTTTTCAATTGTCATTCTATCAGGAGATTTGGAAATGCGCACACGATGTTCCAAATCTTTTGCTTCTTGATATCCTGTCATTAAGTTATAGCTATTCTTTAGAAACTTTACAAAATTGTATGTCAATTGATCACGGAATCCATTTGTTTGTCTGTGTTCGTACTTGATGTTAGCAACATCACTCGGTGCAAATGCGACATGCTGAAAAACAGGTTCAGTAAGAAATGCTTCATCCTTTTTCTCTTCTTTTGTTGTAAGTCTTGCCATTCTTGTGTTGATCACAATTGGTAGATTTGTAGCATGTAGAACATTTAAAAAAACTACTATTCTATCCGACGCAGAATCGGCACGTTCAATACCTGATTCAATTACTTGTCGTAAAATCGGCTTATGTGGAAAAAGTTTTTGCAACATTGGAATCTTTGTTACCTCAATATCGAGTGCAAAGCTTACCTATAGGTTACTGTTTTGAGATAATAAAGAAGGTAGCAAGTATGTTTTGAGGTGCGAGGGAATATTTTACTTAACTGCCGTCATTTGTGCAACTCATACTATGTACACACTAAGCAAATTCATTTTCTCGATAATTCATCAGAGTAACACTATTAGTATAGAAGAATAAAGCTATCTTAATTTTTTATTGCTGGTCAATGGTAGACCAAATCATTCTATCATCCAATGCCTCGCTAGCGAGGACAAAATTTCAGATACATCAATCATTTGTCGTCAAACTAAATCGCCTGTACTTGTTGATGCAAATTCACGAGTATCAGTCATGCTCTTGCAATTACTTGGTAGTTTGATTTTACTGAATTCAGGATGCTCAATAGCATTTTATGATTCTAATCTTGTACCATTGTCAAAATTAAGAATTTACATCATTGCAGAAGTTTTCGTTGGCGTACTTCTCATCCTAATTGGTACATTGAAAGGTCTTTTAGGAGATGCAGAACCTGATGTTATACTCAAAGATGGGAAATGGATAATAGATGAACCAAATGGTTTTAGAAGTAAGTTAGCAATGAAGCTCGGACATCCATTACGAGAAATTGACCTCGATGTTGCAAATTCTTCAATGAATTTTTACGAATTTCTTGAACATGGTGGTAGAAGACCACCTTTGACAGAACTTGCAGCTAAATATAGAAAATATAAGGAATCATTATAACTGTAGATGATGAAAACGGTATACTATTGAAACAGAAAAAAAAAGGAATTAAATGGAATTAGTTGAACATCTGCCGAATTCTGGAGAAAATAGTTGAAGAACTAGTTGTCAAACTTGCAGATAAGTCATGTACATTCTGATCTAAAGAAACACATGTATACTCAGATGTTATGCTACCTCTAGAGTTAACTGGACTTATCTCTACCATAGATTTTTCCTCGTCATCGTTACAAGTAAACGTGACACGTGCCCTTGTCTTATCAGGAAGAAAGAAATTGTTTATATTCCCACTTTCATCAACAGTTACTGGATCTTTCTGTGATACTTGCCATTCTCCATCTACAACAAACTTGTAAAAAATTGGATTTGGATTGTTATTTCTGTTCTTAGGCAGATTGATTTTGATGAAGTATGAGCCTCCTTTAAATTCAAGACGATGCTTCTTTTCCCAAAGATCAAAACTACCTGAAACAAAAACTTCCCTGTTCGGATTAGAATCGTGCCTTTAATACGTATATTAGTATCATGATATATTAATTTATGCAATTTTATACTTACCAATAGAGATCCATAGTGCTTTGTTGCTCTAAAAAGAACAATGCGATCCCTTATTTTGGCGTACAGAGAAAAAAATAATCACCAAAATCTTTTATCTTGATAAAAAAAATAGCCCCTGTCACGAGGAAACTGCACTGCACTACTATTACATAAGTTGATATTATTACTCATTCATTGCAATGAATCCCATAAAGAACACTCCTGCTGCCATTGCAATAATTTGCTTTGTAAATGTGAGTAGATTTTGAACTCTTGTAGTATTTGGTTCAAGAGTGAGAAGTTCTGGAACTGCAGAGAATGCAATATAAAGGAAACCACCTGCAGTGAATGGTAGAGTCATTGTAGAGAATGAACTTTCACTCGATATATCGCCTAAATAGATACCAAGGAAAGTACCAAGGAATGCACCAACAGCTGTTATAAATTGTGCACCCATAGCCTGTTTTGTTGAAAACCCACCTTGAACTAGCAATGCAAAATCACCAACTTCATGCGGAACCTCGTGGAGAAATGTAGCAACAGCAGTAGTGCATCCAACACTGTGAGAAATACGGAATGCACCAGCAATAGCTAAACCATCGGTTATATTATGGGTAAAGTCTGAAACGAGATTAAGGTATGCAGCTGCTGAATGTTTTGGAGCTGACTTAGATTCCTTCTCTGTAGCAGTTGATGAATGCGAGTGTGAGTGGCTACTTCCTTCGGCTTCGTCACTACCTTCAATAATTCTCATCAATTTATCAATAAAGAAAAATAAAAAGAAACCAACAAACATACCTGAACCAAGTTTGACGCTTTCAACATGATCAAACGCAATAACTTCTTTGCCATTCGGTAGTTTGAAAGCATTCTGACTGAAAGTTTCTGGTAGTAAGTGCATAAACACGTCACCAAGTAATCCACCGACAGCGAAAGCGACTAAAACACTTAATGAGGAAACATCGATATCCGCTGGAATAAACGCAAGTAACAAATTAGGTGGTCCTGAAATATAAGCAGTTGCAAGAATGGCATTTGCTGATGGACCAAATGGGAAAAGAGTGTTGAACAACCATGTAATTGTAGAAATATTAGATTTAGTAAACGAAGTTTCAAGATCAAAATGGAAATGCTCGCCCATTGCGTGTGCACTCGTAATAGCTGCAAGACTTAGAATTGCAGAAACTATGTATAGCTTTGATATCATGTTTACCGTGTAGATGTTTAAGCTTAAGCAAACAGTACTATTTTTCAACCACTTTTCGTTATACCAACAATCTATTTCCAGAGACCCCCGAAATGTCCTTCGCGCCCTGGACTTGAAAGTGCAAAAAAAAATAGCTTGCGTAATGCACTGCACTAATCGTATGAATAATGAATGGCCAAGCTGATTTGAAATAGAAGGTAAGTTTTTTTCCTTTTTCAGACAGGGTTAGCAGTACGTTTGAACAAACAAGTCATGGAATCTCCACTCAGTGATCTACCGAGTAGTCCTGACGATACGGATTTTACAAATCCTGCGATGACACCTTTTGAAGCGTACCTTTCCTCACAGAATAACACACATAACGACAATAGTCAGAATTCTAATGGGAACGGGCGAGTATATGAGATAGCAAATGATGGTAAACTCAAACTGAAGATTAACCTTAAAGGACTTGGGCCCATAGAGCTGAAGGAGACAACACCACAGAGCGGCCATGATTCTGCTGCTACTTTACAAACGCAACGAATAGGAAGCACACAACCAAGTGCACCGCCGTCGCAATCTGCATTACCACCAGTTGCGGTACAACAACCGAGTCTGCTGTACCATGACGAGCCAAGCTCAGATGTGTTCTCAGATGACATTGATTTAGACGATATCTTTGAACACGAAGTGATTAATCGCAAATTATCAGATACTATTTCGACATTCATAACGCATACCGCATTTAACGTGACGATAAGACTAAAGCCAGGATACCCACCATTGACAACAGATATGCACAATCCAAGTGTGAGGAAACCGAAAACGCTAATAAAACCGAAAACACCAGTGAAAACGAGAGTGAAAAAGAGGTCAAAAGTACCGCATTCTAGATTTATACACAAAATGCCACTAGCTGTTCCGACTAGCACAGCTGATCAGGAGGACGAAGATATTATGGAGAAATCTATACGATTATCACTCAAGGATCCTGTATCTGGATCGAGGTTGGTAACACCGTTGCGTTCTAAATTTTGTTCGCATATTGAGTGTTTTGACTACGATTCCTTCCTTGCTATGCACAATCTCAAACCATTCAAAGTTGGTTTGAAACGGTATACACCAGCGAGTCCGAATGTTGGTGATGTTGACGTTCTTAAACTTCTTGAAGATACGAAACGGCCTATGATTAAAATTGCAGATCACAATGTCAATACTGCAAAATTCCAGCTTAAATCAAAGCAGAAGATGTTGAAAGAGAAGGGGAAGCAGTTGAACGAGTTGGAATGGTTTTGCTGTCCGATATGCAATCTTGAATTCAATATCAAGCATTTTGGTGATTTATACGTTGTTGGTGAGTTTGTTGACTTGTTGCTGGATTTACTGTACGAACCTAACCAAGAAAATATCGATGCTATTGAAATTGACCTTCATAGCGGGAAGTTTAAGTGGTTGTCTAGCGAGAGCCAGGAGGAGCAGAGGGAGAGTGTTGAGACCGCTGAAGTGGTTGTGCTATCTGACGAGGAAGAAGATGAAGCAGCACCAATGCAAGCGCCCATGCCAGCACCAATGCAAGCGCCAATGTCAATTGCGGAGTTAACTAACCCTTCTACGGTTACGCCTATAAGAGTTGAGTCACCGTTTGCCCATGCGGACGAACAGATTGATTTACAAACGGAGAGAGAAATGTATAAGCAAATTGACGCGTTGTTTGAGTCAGAAGGTATCGTTGGGAACACGTTTGTTCCACAAATGAGGAAACCGAACGGTGGTGCGCTAGCTGGAGTCGTGGGATTCCGGCCTGGAGCGTTTGTAGAGTCAGAGCCTGAACCTGTATTTATGACTGGTGAAGGTGGTGTCGATGACCCTATCGTTCTCGATTGAGACGGTGTGGGTGGTGTATATTTGTGTATATTTATTTGTGTAGATTAAAATTGTGGAGGCGAGTGAGGGGAGCCTGTGCGGATGAAACTTATTCGCACGATTGCGTATGAGATTGTTGAAGCTGTAGATGGTGGGTGTTTCAATGATTGAGATCATGCAAGAAGAGATATACGAACCGGGGACACCGTTGGTTGTTGGTACACATCAAGTTGTAATTGATAAATATTTCAGTAAAGGTGGATTTGCGCAAGTTTACACGTGTTCGATAACACCTAAATGGAATGGTAAATCAATTGCATGTTTGAAAAGGGTGTTAGTCCCTGATAAGCCAAGTTTATCTACATTAAGGAAAGAAGTTGATGCAATGAGGAGATTACAAGGGATTGAATGTATTGTTTCGTATATTGATTCACATGCGGCTAGATCGAAAGTTAATGATGGAGGGTATGAAGTTTTCGTTTTAATGGAGTACTGTTCAAACAAGGGGTTGATTGATTTTATGAACACGAGGTTAGTTGATAAGTTGAAAGAGTTTGAGATTTTGAAAATAATGCAGTCGATAACTGAAGCTGTTTGTTATATGCATGCACTAAAACCGCCATTGATTCATCGTGATATTAAAATTGAGAATGTATTGATATCTGACAATTGGATTTTCAAACTTTGTGATTTTGGTTCTGTTAGTTTACCTATTTTACCTGCAAAGAATTCTATTGAGTATAGAGAGATTCAGGAAGATATAATGAAGAACACGACACCGCAGTATCGAGCACCTGAAATGATTGATTTGAGCAAACAGCAAATTATTGGTGAGAAATCTGATGTGTGGGCACTAGGTATTTTCTTATACAAGCTTTGTTATTATATTACACCATTTGAGCAAAGTTCGATTAACCAAAATGTTAATGGATATCATGGAGACTATGCGATAATTCATGGTATTTACAAGATTCCACCAACACCGATTTACAGTATGCGATTAATAAATTTGATTAAGAAAATGCTTAACGTTAATGTGAGTGTGCGTCCGAGTGCTGTTGAGGTGTTGACAGAGATTTGCCAGATGCGTGGTGTCAACGTTCCCGGTATTGGAGTTAAAAACTACAGCAATCTGAAGAACACGTTGAGTAATTCGACATCGATTGTGACAACTGCGAAACTCGGGACTGTACCACGCAGGCCTGTGTCCTTGTACGATGACGGCAACAACAGTGGTGTGATGATTGCGTCATTGAATAGGGAAAATAGAGAAGGGAGTATTGACAGTTCACTGGACTATTTGAAATTTACACAGTCGAGATCAGTTTCAGGGTCAAGGAGTAAACGGTCGAGTGTTGTCTCTGCTACCGGTGAGGGAAGGGAGGGTAGAGAGGGGAGAGATGGTGGTGATGGGAGTATTGACAGTTCGCTTGATTATTTAAAGTTTACACAGTCCAGATCGGTTTCTGGACCGAAGAGCAAGAGGTCTAGTATTACATCACTTAAGAAACTGCTCACTGGAGATGATAAGGAGAAGGGTGGACCAGTTGTTAGTGGTGGGGGTGGTGGGAGTGCACCAGCTTTGAAGAGATCATCGTCTATTCAAAGGAGGGTTAAGAATTTGTTCAAAAGTGCAGGTGAAGTTGAAGATGCTAGTCCTGCTACTCCCACTCCTACTCCTGTTGTACCGGTTAAGAGTAAGAAGGCGCCACCTAAACCGCCTAAACCTAGCTTTTTACGAACCACGACTGTTACGCGTGATATTAAAGAGTTTGAGAAACGGTTCCCGAGCATAAATCCTATATAATGTAGACTTATAATGTAGGTTAGTACGGTTTGAACCTATGTTTTTTCTCTTTCTTCTTTTTACGATGTTTCTTTACCTTTGGTACAACCACATTTTCAGTTTCCTGCACTTCTAGATCCACTTCTGGCTCCACTTCTTCTACATGCGATGCAAAGAAAGATGGTGATGAATCAGTGAGCGAAGATTCAGTGTTAGTTGCCCAAACTTTACAATCTTCACCTGCTGAATATGCGACATTGTTAAGAGTAGTCCAGTCTCTCACAACTTCACCGCTGTGCCACTGAGAAGGGGCTGACCAGATAACGTTGCCAACAGATTCAGATACTGGATTGAATTCACGCACGTGCAGTTCACCAGTTGAATTTTTGCCCGTAACTATGTATCCTGGTGGATACATATCAACGACGTACTCGCAATCCCATTTACTGCGTACGTCACCGAGTATGGTATCAGAGGGTGGTTTTGTTGATTCGCCGTTGATTTCTTGTTCTGAAGCTAGTGAGAAAATACCGAAAGTTTCCATGTGAGATAGGACAGCGATTCTGTTTGATGATATCCAGTGAGCTGAATGGATTGAGTGGAAAGTAATACATTGTAACATTGCGTCGTCTTCGTTTGAAATGTTTAAATCGTATACGTTAACGTAACCGTCAGTTGCGCCACTTAGTAAAAGGTTTGAGTTAGTTGGATGAAATTTTGTTACTGTTATGTCATCATTGTGAGAATCTATGAATGAACGTAGTGGTTTCTGTAAATTACGTGTATCGAATAATATTAGTTCAGAATCAACACCTTTTAATTGAGAACCTGCAGCTATTTTGCCGTTTTTAACGTCAAGTGAGAAGAATGGTAAATTACGTGAATTTGTTAGAGTTGCAGTTGGTGAAGTTAGTGGTTGACGTAAGTCCCATATTTTAACAGTAGAATCTTCAGAAGCAGTGTATGCTGTGTGTGGATCGTTGGCTGTTGTTAGGATTTTATGGATAGTGGATTTATGTTGAGGGTGAACAGATTGTGGTGACCATTTTGTTGGATCAAGTGGGAGTGAATGGATTGTACCTTTTGAAGTTGCAGCAAGGAGTGTAGATGGGGTTGTTGTTAATGAGAGGACCCAATCGGGGAGTTGAACCTGCATTGTATTAAGAGTGGGTTGTGGGTTGTGTTGGTGTGAAATTTTGTTTTAAATTTTGATTTAAATTTTGATTTAAATTTTGTTGATGATTTTTACGCAATGTTGTTGATGATTTTACGCAGTGTTGTTTGTTTGTTTTAGCAAGATGTCGACAATCAACAAATCGGGTAAGAGGTTTGTACCGAAGGTTAAGAAGAGAGGGGCGTCACAGGGACTGCCAGTATTGCAGAGTCCGGTACATAGGGTATCTGAGACTAAGGTTGAGTCACAAACCAAAGTTGAGTCGCAATCGCAAATGCAATCGCAAATGCAATCGCAAATGCAAATGCAAACGCAATTACAGCAAGAAGAGATTGATCCTAAGATGAAGATGCATGGGCCGAGGATGTCGGTTACTGGACATGGTATTGAATTTGTGCAGCCAGTAGTTGCACCGCGTAGGAGGTTGAACTCGCTCAGCACGCCGAGTGTGCCTAGACACGGTACACAGGTGCAAGCGAACGTTCCATTGCTCCCGATATCTGTTTCACGACGTGGATCGATTGCAGCGGGTAGTGCGAATGCGTCAAGACGTGGATCCGTTGTTGAAGGGAGACTTGAAGGGTTAGGAGTGGGCAGTGGTGTATCTGGACCTATTAGTATTGGTATTCCCGTGCAGAGGAACAAGAGACGGAGAGTGAGTCGTGTTGGTGATGTGGTAGAACCTCAAGTTAGTGGAGATGTTAGTGGAGATGTTAATGGAGAGTTGCCGGTTACTGTAAAACCACAGATTAACGATGTCAGTGTTGAAACGGTAGAGAGGAGAGAGATTGAGATAACGCCATTGGAAGCTAAAGTTGGTAAGAAGACGTTGTTTAATAAGAATAGTTTACAATACGAGGTTGTTGATATTAAGGGACGCAGTGTTGAAGAGCTATCAAGACAATATGAGAGTCGAGCTGTGAGATCGATACGAGAATTATCAGGGTTGCGAAAGGAGGATAGTGATGTTATTGGTAGTTTGAGTATTGATGCGAAGAGTATGTCTATGCGAGAGTTGTGTCGTCCCAATGTGCCGTTTGGAGCAGTGAGCGAGAACTACGAGCTTGCACGTGAGGGAGAACGCAACCTGGAGAAGGGGAGGGAGTACCGGCGTCGAGTGAGAGAGACAGCACGGCAGCTACGGGTGAGTGAGTGTGAAGCAGCAAGGATCGTTGACAGTGAAGGTGTGAAAACAGAGCCAGTGATAACGACAACTACAACAGCTACAACAACTAACACTAACACTACCACCACCACCACTACTACAGCACCTGTGTTGGAGCTAACGCAGGGGAAGCTTACGTACGCAGCTGAGAGCACGGTGGTCGATCGACGCGGGGATGGTAATATGAACATGAACAATAGCACTACAGGGCTGAGCCGCGAACGGATTGAGGAGAACGCGTTTGCGAGCGTTGTGACGAGCGCCACGTATGCGCCACGTCCCGTGACGAGTCCGTGGACACCGCAGGAAGTGGGTGAGCTGTTGCGGGCAGTGGCTGCGTTTGGGACAGACTTTGCTCTCATTGCGGAGCTGTTCCCACACCGGACACGGAGACAGGTGAAGGCAAGGTTCCTGCTCGAGGAGAAGATGCGACCACACTTGGTAGAAGTAGCACTTGCCCGACGGGACGTGCACGTGCCGCTGGAAGAGTATGCAGGTCTTTCTAAACGGGCAGGTGAGGAAATGCCCACGGTGGAGTCGTTCGACGCAGAGCTGCGGGCGTTGCGAGAACGGCACCGGGAGGAGGCAAGGGCACTCGAAGTGGCACGCGCGAATGCCCACCGCGAGGACAGGGAGAGAGAGAGTGCTACTACAACTACTGGTGGTACAAGAAGAGCAGTTATTGCAGAGTTCAGGAAGAACGAAGAGGTTGTTGGTGTGCTAGAGTAGACAGGATAGGATGGCAAGAATACAGGTGCAGGTGCTCGCCAACGGGGTGCAGGTGCAGAGAGAGACAGAGCGGGGCGCTGAGAGAGTGTTTGTGCCGCTGGAGGAGATCGCCGACTGCGTTGTCGTGGAGGCGTTTTGCGGGTGGCGCATAGTGAGTGTTGCTCAACTGGTGCACAGAAGTTCAGGTAAATTGACGACAATTGCCGAGGGCTCAGCGCAGCACGTGGCACGTGTCAGGGAGGAAGTGGTGCACGGGTTGTGAAGAGGGGGGGATCACCCCCTCTGTGTTTCCCCTCTGTGTTTACCGTGTCCGAAAAAGGCAATCTGCGGCAGCTCGCGGGTTGCTCTTGCAATTGCAATTGCTGTTGCTGTTGCCTGTTGTGTTGCCTGTTGGCGCGAAAAGAGTGTCATATTTATTTCTCTGGCATCCCCCCCCCACCTCGTGTCAGCTTGTTGATTTCTTCTTTTTGCTTGTTTGTTTCACTTTGTTCTTTCCTTTATCTTTCACTTCCCTCCTTTCTCTTTTCTTTTCTCTTTCTCCTTTCATTCTATAACAAACTCTAGTCACTCCTTTATACTTACTATGTTACTCTCAACTGTCATCCAGTCACTCGTTCTAGCTCTAACTGTCCAAGGTTCTCCTGTTAACCATCTTCATCATGCTCATAAACGTGAAGTCGTTCACGTTACTGAAACTGTCGTCGTTACAGTAGGTGGTAATGGTGCAAACCCTGCTGCTCCTGCTCCAACTCAAGCTCCAGCTCCAACTCAAGCTGCTATTGAACCTCAAACTGAAGGTACTCAAACAGCTTACGCTTATCAAGTTACTGTTGCTGATAATGATAATAAAGCAACTACAACTGCTAATTTCGAACAACAAGCTGCTCATACTGATACCCCTCCTTCTTCAAATAAAGCAGGTTCCTTAGGTATTACTTACTCTCCTTATAATGCTGATGGTACTTGTAAAGATTTAAATTCTGTTAAATCAGATTTATCTAAACTTGATGATTATCAACTTATTAGACTTTATGGTGTTGATTGTAATCAAGTTGAAAATGTTTTACAAGCTAAAAAGCCAAATCAAAAACTTTTCCTTGGTATTTTCTTTGTTGATCAATTAAATGATGGTATTAATCAATTATCAAATGCAATCTCTCAATTTGGTTCTTGGAATGATGTTCATACTATTTCAATTGGTAATGAATTAGTTAATCAAGGTGCTAAAACTCCTGATCAAATTGGTTCATTAGTTCAATCAGCTAAATCTCAATTATCTTCAAAAGGTTATTCAGGTCCTGTTGTCTCAGTTGATACTCATGTTGCAATCTTAAATAATCCTGAATTATGTAAATTTTCAGATTATATTGCTTTTAATGCTCATGCTTATTGGGATGGTACAATTGTTGGTAAAGATGCAGGTCCTTGGTTATTACTTCAAATGCAAAGAGTTTGGTCTGCTTGTGGTGGTAAAGATGTTATGGTTGTTGAATCTGGTTGGCCTCATAAAGGTGATTCAAATGGTATAGCAATTGCTTCTCCATCTGAACAATCAGCTGCAATTTCTTCAATTCAAAATACTTGTGGTGATGATACAATCGTTTTTAACGCTTTCGATGATTTATGGAAAGCTCCAGGTTCTAAAAATTGTGAACAATACTGGGGTATTTACTAATTACACCCAAATTAAAACATTTATTTTAAATTTTTTTAAATTCGTTCTTTTTAAATTATTGATATCCTGAAATTAAATTATACTACTACTACTACTACTACATATCGCGCTAATTCCCGCTACACCCGTCGGCGCTACGCCACGCGCTACGCCACTTTTCAGGAACAAAGTCCTTTCTTACCCTTCTTTCTCCGCATTGTCTGTGATTCAGCCGATCTAATTCCGCCATCCATTTCCAACATGATTATCAACCACATCCATCTCTTCACGCAATTGGTCCTACCAACTAACAAGCAGATTTCCCAACCTCTCATTTGTGAGAAAACTAACTCTTTCCATCTCACTCACCGGCTTAACGTTCAATGTGTATATAAAAGGGAAGGTTAGTACGCTACCTTCCCCCCGCTTCCCGCTTCACTCTTATATATTTTATTGTGGTAATGAAACTGGTAGGTATTACTCTGTTTGCGTTGCTCGCTCACGTGCAGGGTAGGAAGATTAGTCTTTGGACTCATTTGCTCGGTGATAAACAGAGCGAAGAACTGGATTCCTGTAGTAACGGCCTCTCTGGCTTCCTCTTTGATTTTGATAACATGTTAAGTGAAGGTGGTGGTTATGGTGGTTATGGGGGTGGTTATGGAGGTGGCTATGGTGGTGGAAGAGGTGGTGGTGGTGGAGGAAGCTATGGTGGTGGTGGTGGAGGAAGTTATGGTGGTGGAGGTTATGGTGGAGGAGGTGGAGGAAGTCATGGTGGTGGAGGTGGTGGCTATGGTGGTGGTAGTGGCTATGGTGGAGGAGGAAGTGGTGGTGGTTCTGGTCAGGATCAAGGTCAAGGTCAAAATCAGGGCCAGTTGCATAGCCAGAGTTCTGGCGATGAGGGCTACAGCTACAGCTACGGTTACGGTCATGGACAAAGCACTGCTCTTGACGTAGCTTCCCACTCCACTTCTGCTGCCCCTATGCAAAGTCATGGTCAAGGTTATGGTTATGGTCAAGGATACGGCCAGGGTCAAGGATACGGCCAAGGTCAAGGGTACGGCCAAGGTCACGGCTCCGATTCAGGCCAAAACTATGGTCAAGGAAAAGAATACAACCAAGATCAAGGTCAGGGTCAAGGTCAGGGTCAAGAATATGGTTCGGGTCAAGGATACGGTCAAGGTCAAGGATACGGTCAAGGTCAAGGATACGGTCAAGGTCAAGGACACGGTCAAGGTCAAGGATACGGCCAAGGTCAAGGACACGGTCAAGGTCAAAGTCAGGGTCCTCGTTCTGATGCTCAATCTGGTTATGGTCAAGGCTATGGTTACGGCCATGGTCAGAGCACTGCCCTTGCTTTGGCCTCGGCTTATCCTTCTGCTCCCCCTTCTGCGTCTGCACACGGTTATGGTAACGGTCAAGATTATGACAACGGCCAAGGTTATGGCAATGGCCAAGGTTATGGAAATGGCCAAGGTTATGGTAATGGCAACGGTCATGGTTCTGATCAAGGTCATGGTTCTGGTTCTGATCAAGGCTACGGACAAGGCTACGGACAAGGCCAAAATCAAACTTCAGCTAATGGCGGCGGTCATGGCGGTCATGGCGGTGGTCATGGCGGTCATGGCGGTGGTCATGGCGGCGGTGGTGGTCATGGCGGCGGTGGAAGAGGTGGTTATGGTGGTTATGGTGGCGGTAGCAGCAACGCTATATGTGGTTACGCTCCCGCTTCTGGCACTATGATGCTGTGCCTTCAAAAACTTGCAGGTAATCCTTCACACGCTTGGATGGAAAAAATGTTTAAACTTCAAGCAAAAAAATGTCTTGCTACACCTTATAAAAAAGACTGGACATATTTCCGTGATCAATTTCAAAATGCTACCAAAAATTTCACCCCATTGGATCAAATCAATTTAAAGGAACCACTTTACACTAATACTCTCCCAAATATGACAGGTGTTCGTATGTACTATGAAGGTACAAAAGATTATAATTTTAATATTGATTCAGGTACTTGGTTCTCTGTTGGTATATGTTCTTACTTTTTACTTCTTATCATCATTGGTGCAATTCATAATTTTATCACAAATACAACCTTAGCAAAACATGTCACAAAATTATCATCATATAAATACATCCAAAAACTAATTGTTATACCAAAATTAACCAAAAATGTCCCATTTGCTAATGCAGTTTATTTGAAAAAAATACCTTTATTATTATTACCAAATAGAACTCAAGCTATAAGTGATTTGTTATTGTTCATTATTCAAATGGTCTTTTATTGCTATTCCTATAAACAAAGTGAAATCGCTGCTGTATATGGTACTAAAAAAAGTGATTGGGTACGTGGTGTTGCTGATAGAACTGGTATCATGTCATTTGGTAAAATCCCATTACTAGTTTTATTTGCTGGTAGAAATAATTTCTTATTATGGATAACTGGTTGGCTTTATGCAACTTTCCTTCATTTCCATAAAGTGGTAGCTTGTTGGATGTTCCTTGATGCATTAATTCATTCTGTTGCTTATGCTATTTCAACTCATCCTAATGTTTCACGTTTCATAAATCAAACTTTTTACATCTGTGGTATAGCTGCAACTGTTATTGCAGCAGCTATGTTGATTCAATCATTTTACCCTATAAGAAGAGCATACTATGAATATTTTCTTACAGTTCATGTTCTTTTCGCCTTAGCATTTATTATAATGTGTTGGTATCATTGTAATACTCTTGGTTGGATGGAATGGATGATTGCTGCTTGCTCTGTTTGGTTCTTTGATAGATTGGTTAGATTTATTAGATGTACAGGTTTTGGTTGGAGAAATGCAAATATTTCAATTGTTGGTGATAAATTAATGAAAATTGAAGTCTCAAAACCATTTTGGTGGTTTCATAGTCCTGGCTCTTTCTGTTATGTTTATTTTGCTGGTTGGATTTTTTGGGAAAATCATCCATTTACATGTGTCCTTCAAGGTAATAAAATTTGTGCTTATATTAAAGTTAAAAAGGGTATCACTTACAGAATTTGGAATAAACTTAATAAAAATAATGGTAAATTAAATTGGAAAATTTGTATCGAAGGTCCTTATGGTGGTCAATCAGCTGCTGGTATTAGGAAATATGATGAAGCTTTGCTTATTGCTGGTGGTTCTGGTGTACCGGGTGTACTTGAACATGCTGCAATGGTAAAATCTGGTAAACTTATTTGGATTGCTCAAACTATTTCAACAGTTCGTGCTTATTCTCCATTACTTGAAGAAATCAATGTTGATGTTGAACTTTATATTACTAGAGAACAAGGATCTGATAAATCATGTGGTATTAATGAATTTCTTTCCCAATCTGAATCTTCATCTTCTGATGATGAAAGGAAATCATTCGAATCAACAGGTCAAGTTAGAGTTCATTACAGTAGACCAGATATTAAAGAATTAATTAATGAAGGTGTTGAAAATTCTGCAAGTAATAACATCGCAATTGTTGCTTGTGGTCCACCAAAACTTATGGATGATTTGAGAGATACTGTTGCAGAAAATGTTACCACTTGGAAGAAAAGTGTTGATTATTTTAATGAATTCCAAGTTTGGTAAGCAAACATTTTATTCCTACAAATATTATTATTTATTTCATTTATCGTTTCCCCCTAATTACTTATTTATTTTCATCCCCTTTGTAAATCGTTCATAAGATTTTAACCGTCTAAAGAACTACCGCTCATCGAATCTGTCAAAACGTCAAATTTGACAGACCGCAAGCACTCTCAAATGCCCCTGAATAAATTATACTGTTGCAATATTATAATGCCTTTCAAATTCAAAGCAATCCAGCCAAGTAAATCTGGTTCCTGTCCAACTTTATTGATAAACTCCGAAATACCCGTGTTAAATTCATCGTTTATTGGAGAAGAGCCCAACTAACGGCTTTACGCAATCGGATACCGCCTATCATCCTCCGCGAAAAGTGCTACAAAAAACCTATTCTTCCGCGTTCACCGACTCCAGCGTAAATATTTCAGATCTTACAGCTAAGCCTTATTGTTAAAAGCAAAGGGAAGCAAGTTTTGTATGTCTCGTTTTGCCGCTTCGTGATTCGTATTATGGATTACTTTCCAACAAAATACTTACCAAATGAGAAGTTGAATAAGTCTCTTTGAGTAGTCTCTGCCCATAATTTATCTCCGATATCAAGAAATTTTCACATTTCAAAATTTTGGTCTGGAATCGTATGAAAAAGATTTGTCAAAACTTCACTGGTTACCCTGTTAAAGTTAAATGCTAGGATTTAAACTTTAGCTTAGTTACCACAGTGATTGTTTTTTGGAACCCTCTACTACAGTCGTCCCTGTTATAGCAACATCATATACTGATTAAGTCAATTATAACGACGCTGAGAACAATTGAATATGTTGCTCTCTTATTGGCAGTTTGCTTCGGAAAACGGCCGAGCTGCTCAAAACTTTATGATTTTAGATTTTGTGTTCTTAAATATAAAAAGTATGTAAGATCTTTACTTAGAACAAAGTTAATTCCCCCGCAATTTAATTAAATTGAAAACTGGCAAGAAATCATCAATGTTGTTAAAAACTTCCTTAGTAGCTTCATTAGCTGTCTTCCCATTGGTATATGCAGATGAATTTGTATTGCACTCTACTGTTGCATCTGGAAAGGGTGCAGCTGAATATTGGACTTGCGATACTGGTATAGGTACCCTTACATTTGATTATGTACCCCTTGGTTTAGGTGATTATCCTGTTTATGATGCAATTTGTGGATACCCTCCAGCAATTGGTAGTATCTTGCTTTGTATTGACAAAATTAGAAATGATAAAAGTGATGCTTTTATGGAAAGAGCTTTTAAATATGCATCC
Organism: Pichia norvegensis; assembly: GCA_030570285.1. NCBI lineage: Eukaryota > Fungi > Ascomycota > Pichiomycetes > Pichiales > Pichiaceae > Pichia > Pichia norvegensis. Next base: position 59,831 of record JAJLVM010000191.1, read on the forward strand.
GCTTCTTGTCATTTATACTCCTCATATTTACTTCCACCATCATTCTACAAGGCACAATATGAAAATGCTACAAAATATTACGTTCCTTTTGAAGATGTGAAAAATCTTAGTGAGCCTATTTACTTCCCAACAACCCCAAACATAACTGCTTTGCTCCCAGAATATATTGGTTATACCAACTATTATTTTAATCTTGACTCGGGTACATGGTTTTCCGTTGGTATTTGTGGATTCTTTTTGTTGCTTATTGTTTTGTCTGCTATCCACAATTTTGCAAGAAGAACTTTTGCAAAGTCAGTTAACAGCTCCCATTGGTGGAAAACCATTCAAGGTTCTGTTTTATTTCCAACTATTTTAACAAAAGGTAAGTTTGCTCAACCATATGAATGGAAATACCTTTCTGCTCTTTTCCCAAATAGACTTCAATTCATTGTTGATGTTTTTTTCTTTGCTTTACAAATGGCATTCTATTGTGTTAGTTATAAACAAAATGAAGGTTGGTGGTTTGGAAGTGCAAAGCAAGCATGGCAACGTTTCCTCGGTGATAGAACAGGTATTATGGCCTTTGGTAAGATTCCTCTTCTTATCTTATTTGCAGGTAGAAACAATTTTTTGTTAGCAATCACTGGTTGGTCTCAAGCTACTTTCTTACACTTTCACAAGGTCACTGCTTTATGGATGGCTCTTGATGCCTTAATTCATTCCGTTGCTTACACATGCTATGATCACTCAGATTACGCTTCAAGTGTTAAGCAATTATACTTTGCTTGTGGTATTGCTGCAACTACTATTTGCTTTGTTATGATTGGTGCATCTGTTTATCCATTGAGAAAAGCATACTATGAGTATTTCCTTTTCTTCCATGTTTTATTTGCCATTGCTTTTATTATTATGTGCTGGTATCATTGTAACACATTAGGTTGGATGGAATGGATGATTGCGGCATGTAGTGTTTGGTTTTTTGAAAGACTTATAAGATTTATTAGATGTACTGCATTTGGTTACAGAACAGCAACTATTACTGCTGTTGCTGATGAACTTATGAAAATTGAAGTTTCTAAGCCAAGTTGGTGGTTTCACAATCCTGGTACTCATTGTTATGTGTACTTTGCAAATTGGCTATTTTGGGAAAATCACCCATTTACTTGTGTTGTTGAAGGAGATAAACTGTGCGCATATATCAAGGTTAAGAAAGGTGTTACTTACAGGGTCTGGAACAAACTTAACAAAAACGGTGGCAAAATGAATTGGAAAATTTGTATTGAAGGTCCATATGGTGGGGAACTTGCACCATGTGTTAAAAAATATGATGATGCAATACTTCTTGCAGGTGGTTCTGGTGTCCCTGGTATTCTTGAACATGCAGCAAATGTAACAGCAGGTAAGCTTATCTGGGTTACTCCAACTTTGTCTTTAGTTCGTGCATATTACAACTTAATCCAGAAAGTTAACATCGATATTGAAATTTATGTTACTAGAGAAAATAATTCAAATAAAGTATGTTCACTTCAAGAACTTTGTAGTGCTTCTGAATCATCTTCTGAAGATGAAAAAAAATCCATTGAGGCAGGTGCTGGTCAAATTACTATTAATTACGGAAAACCCAATATTAATGAAATTTTGGAAAAAAATGTTGAAAGTTCATGTTCAAACAATATGGCCATCGTTGCATGTGGTCCACCAAGAATGATGGATGAACTGAGACATGTAGTTTCAGAAAGAGTTACAAGTTGGAAGAAAAGTATTGACTTTTTTGATGAACTCCAAGTCTGGTAAATAGTTTAATCTATTATTATTTTTATATTTTAATCTTTTAATCTTTTGAAATCTGAAATTGCATAAATCAAAGATATGCATTTGGCGTACCTGAAAAAAAATGTTGTTCTGCTACCCCATGCATGAAATGATGTAAATCGATTCGCGTCCGTTAATATTTTTAAATTCTTGCTTTTGGAGATTATTTTGAGCCAACCGTTTTGCCTACTAGTAAGCACTTGACAAATTCTACAGGTAAATCAGCTTTACACAATCTTAGATGTTTAAAGTAGCAATACGTCGATACACTACACTAGGTTTAAATCCAGCAGAGAAACACATATATGAGAAGCTACAGAAGGCATTAGAACCCAAAAATTTAGTTGTGAGAGATGTTTCAGGTGGATGTGGTTCAATGTACGCTATAAACATTGAGTCCAAAGCATTTAATGGAATAAATATGGTTAAACAGCATAGACTTGTAAACTCTATTTTAAAGGATGAGATCTCTAAATGGCATGGTTTACAACTGGTAACTAAACCGGTTAAAGATTAACTGACAATATTATTCTTATTATAAATACCTGTATAAACATAACTTGAATGAACGTTTGATTTCTAATTCATTAGTTAGTCCAGTGTGCAATTAAACTATACTTTAAATTTGGATATACCTTCCTTTAAATACACAAGAAATAAATGGTTGAAATTGAGATCACTTTTAAAAATCTTTATATACTAAAAACTAAAGAAACTACTCAATAACTTCCTCGGTTTCAGAGATAACAATCTCTTTGATAGTTTCGATGGTTTCATATTTGATTTCTTCCTTAGGTTGCTCGTAACCATTTTCATGTAAGAACTTTCTAACAGATTCACGATATGCGGTCCATTCGTTAAGTAATTCCTTACGTTTTAAGATTATTTCACGTAGAGCTGCATTAGAATCCATTGTATCACTCTCTTCAAATTGAGCAGCATATTCTTTGAGGTTCTTTCTAACTCTTTTCTTGTCGTTAGAAGTTAACAAAGATGCAGGTCTTGGACGCCATAAGAATTCTTTGAAACCATTAATTTGTTCTTCAACAAGAGTGTGACCAACACAGTCGTAAATCGTGTAACCATTATTAACATTAGTCTTCCAGGAGGAAGAAATAGCAGCCACAAATCTACCAGATGATTCCCATTGTATATCTGTCAAACCTGCAAATTCGTGAGTTGTCAAAAGCTTCAAGTTAGAGTTCAATTTTTTGTTTTGATCTTTAGATTTTTCTCCGTCAAATTCAACATCATAGAACTTGAGTTGAGCAGTTCCTGTTCCAATAGAAGTAATAATAACAAACCTACCAGCTGGTGACCAGAAGATATCATTGAAAGAATTAGGAACGGATACTAGTTTTACCCATTTTTTGAGTGCTGAGTTGCCAACTTTAACCTCTTCAACATCATAGAATGTGGTATTATTAGGTTCAGCACCAATATTGGTTTGAGAAAGTTCACCTCTATCTGCCTTAGAAATAGTGATAAACTTGTGAGACTTTGGCTCCCATTTGAAGTTAATGATGAGGTCCTTTGATTCAACTTTGTCAACAGGGATATCCTTCTCTGTCAATTGGAAAATATGTAAGTCTGAGAAAAAAGTCTTTTTGGATTTTGTGTGTCTAGTAACATTACAGCATAGATATTTACCAGACTCGTTCCATTCCATTTTGACATCTTTAACTTGAACAAGAGGAATTGTTCTTAATGTATGCTTTCCTGGAATAGACATGACAGAAACCTTTGCCGATTGATTCTCGGTTTCTGGTGTCCAATATGAAAGAACAACATCAAGGGGATCATTCTTCTTAGAACTTGCAAGCTTAATACCAGCAGGTGCAAACTCAAAATCAACAACACCATCAACCTTAATAAATTTCTTGTCAAGTAATTGAAAATCGTTTTCAGTTTCATAAACAGCAATCGCATCAGGACCTTGTCTTGCACAGTATTTGTCGTCGTATGACCATTTCACTAGCGGCCATGGCATTCTAGTAGTATTTTCAAGATTAGGAGGTAAAGAAAATGTTTTCACTGGTAAACCAAGAGCAACATCCCAAATGACTAACTTTTTGCCTGCGTCTTCTGCCTTAAATGGATAGTCTTTACGTAATTCTTCTTTCAACGAAGCAGGATCAATGATTGGTTCTGGTGATAAAGTGACCAAGTATTTCTCATTAGGAGAAAAATCAATTAATCTGACTCCTGGATGCAAAAATCTATGAATTCTATCAAAATTTGGACCACCCCATGACTGAACACCTTGTGGAAACATGGAAAATAAATATTTACCCTTTGGAGACCATTTCATGTAAGTAGAAGTCCATTGAGTTCTTGGCTGGATGACAGGTTGATGATCTAAATTCTTTCTATACCAGTTAATAGCAACGGACTGATCGTAATTAATTAAGAATTGATCTCTCTGCTTTTCATCTAACAACCATGAATTTAATGGGCCAATTTCTTTGAATTCTGGAAAATCTGGTTCTACAAAAGTGTCAGTAACTTTTCCTGAAAGAACATATTCTTCAATATCTCCTAATTTGTTGACCAAAAGTCTATGTTTAACATCTAATTTCTTGCCATTTAGAGAGGTGACAGCTTTAGCTGCTTCGACAGGATTTGAAAATCTGATGATGAGGTATCCAAGCGTCTTACCATCTTCAATAGGTAAGTTTATATCTTCAACTTTACCGCATTGGCTGAATAGTTTTGTGAGCACTTTCTTCAAAACTGCTGCCTTAGCCTCTGGTGCAATAGGTGCACCATCAACCAAAACGCATCTGTCGACAAAGCTTGTGATTGGTTTGACATCATATTTCGCCTCAAGGTCAGAAAAATCTAGTTCACTCAAATCAACATTGTTAGGATCAAATTCGACACTCATATTAGTATGTTTGTCGTTGGCCTATCCTGACTTTTGTTTTAAACAAAAGATATAAATTTTTCGTCTCTTTTTTTCAGCAAACGTCTTTACAAACCTGATTTCGAGTTTCAAGTAGCGCTAACGCCAAAAAAAAGTGAAAAATACCAAAGTGTCTACACAAGGTGCACGGAAGAAACAAGCCATCTAGAGTTACGTACGTTTTATACAATTGTCTAAGGACTTTTTATCATTTTGACAAGTTTTGCAACAATTTAATGGTACAGCAATTATCTTTAGTTGCTTTGGTGAAGTCCAATAACTTAAAAAAATTACTTCTGACTCTAAAAGCTCTAACTGGACAGCATGCTCAGCCAATGCATCAGCATACGGTAATCTTGAAACCTCGATATCCATACACGCCAGATCCCTCACCTGGAAAAGTGACACACATCGAGAGCTATAGGATAAGAATGACAAGAATATGGGAAGCTGAGTATTCAATCGATGAATCAGAGTCATTGTTTGGTGATTCTATAAAACATCAGGGCGACTCCATAAATAACTCTATCTGGACTTTACAGTTATCAGATATTCCAGCTGGAGGAAAGACACAGGTGTCAATACAGAATATGTATGAAACAACAATCTATGAAACTGATGATATTATTGGTTATATTGATGAACTGGGGTATATGCATGAAACTGAATACTGGGTCAATGGTGTTCGATTCTATCATGGTGATGTAATAATTGAGGTCATGAGGTTATTTGTTGCCGACAATGATAAAGACAGTGAGGCTTCTTTGGTTGACCTCTCAAACGAATCAAAAGATATAACCGCTTTAAAATTATTAAACCCTACTGGTTGTTTTATGATGAAAGCGTTTGTGAATGTGGGAGAAGTCACTGATCTTGAAAGTGTCGCAATCGGGACGAGACAGTTGGACAATCTTAAAAAAGAATTGGAGGAAGTAGTTACTCTTACAATACCTGACAGGACTACAATGGATTCAAGGATTAATTCTCGTATTGCAAGTGGTAATTCCAACCTCAATTTGAATAGGATGTAATAGTTTGTACTGCAGCTACATAATAAATATTAGTTATTAATCATAAAGAACGTCATTAACATATTCCGCAGCATCTTCATATCCGTCACTAGCTTCGCCATCCCATTCGTCAAAATCCTGAAAAGACTCTATAGCACTTGTCGGCGGAATGTCTTGACCTTTCAAAACGTTCACAAAATTTGAAGGTAAAACGTTAGATTCACCATTTTCTTTATGTGACATGGCTTGCGTTTCTTGGTTGGATAAGGATTGGGGTCTTTTCAAAACACTAAGCAGTTCTGATGACAAATCATTTGAAAGAGCTTGTGGTTGTCCAGATTGTTGAGACAAAGGCTTTGATGGTTCATGCAACATGGTGTTTGGATTTGACTCTGGTTTGATAGCACTTGAGCTACTTATAGCATCTGAACTTTGTGGATTCTTTAGTATATCAAGTAAGTTTTTAGATGGATCATTTGGATATTGTTGTGAATTCAACGGTTGTGACTTTAGAGTTTTAAGTAAAAATGCAGATGGATCATCAGAGGGTTCGTTAAAAACTTTTTTCGAATTGTTTGTAGCATATTCATTGCCAGGAGTTTTAAGTATATGAAGTAAGTGTGTAGATGGATCATTGTTTAATTTTGATGTTTGCTCATGTTTATTTTGAACAATATCCAATAAATATTTCGAAGTATCTGAAGCAACTGAATTGCTTTCATGCGTTAATAGTTTAGGTCCAGATGGATTATCAAAAAGCGTTCCTGGTGTGTTCAACATTCTAGGAGATGATTCGTTTTGAGTTGGATCTACTGCCGGCGTACTGTGTAATGACAAAGGTGTACTTGATGATACAGGCTTATTTCTTTGTAAAATGTTGAGAAGTTGAGTGGATGCATTACTTTCTTCAAACTTCGAGGGTTCATTAAGCAGTTGCCCCTCGTTCTTAAAGTTTGAGTTAGTTTCATTCTGGAATTTCATCGTAGCAGTACTACTGTGCGTGGCGGACTGTGACAATGGGCTTGGAGAAGCATCTGCCTTTGCTTGATTTCTTTGTGATCCCTTTCTAAGTAGGACTACGGGTTTGTCATCACTGATAGAACTAGTTATATCTCGTGATGTACTGCCATTCGCAGGTTCCGTTATATCGATGAGTTCTTTGTCCCTTTTTCTTTCTTTGACTCTCGTATCCCCACTGACCTCCCTCTTCTCAGAATTTGGTTGTCTTTTTAAAATACTTATTAAAGTTGAAGAGGCTGAACTAGTTGGAGAAGTTGGCTTCTTATCGTCTTTTTTCAAAATATTCAATAGTTCAGCGCTGTCAGTTTTCTTAGTTTCATTTGGTGTTGGTTTTTTCAAAACATTCAATAACTCCCTTGCATTTTGAGGATTGGGTCTTTGGACAAATTGTGGCTTGGGAAGTGTTGAAACAGAAGGTGCAGCTGACATCTCTTGTGAAAATAAGCCATTGTTGAGAGTGGCAGGGCTTATTTGATTAAAACCATATGATGGAAAAGAATGGTACGGATTGAACATCTGTAGGGGGAAAGGAGTATGATGATTAATAGGAATCATTCTATTATGTTGATATGCAAGTAAATGTGGCGGTAAAAATACATTTGATGGGTGTTGGGGAGGTAATTCTTGATGTAAAGGAGGACCAGTCGATGATGTATGCTGTGCTTGTTCTGACTGTTCATGTGGTGAAGAATTCAAAGAATTTGTAATTGTAGAAGCGTTGGCACCACCCGATTGTCCTACTGACTTTAGAAGTGCTAATAATTCTCTGCCCGGATCCGAAGTTTCATTTTCAGGAGAAGAAGAACTATTGATTCCTAAAATCTTTTTCAATTGAGCTGTAGCCAGTTTCTTCAATTCATCCTCATCTTCACCCTTCTTCACTCCATTAATATAGGCAACAATGGACTTGATCATAGAACCAACTAAGTAGAAGTTATTAGTGGTTTTGATTGCCTTTGTTAAATACTTAATATCCATCCAACGTATTTCAGAGATTTCATATCTCACCTTAGGTGCAAAATTATAATCTTCTGGGACACCTTTAATGATGAAAATCTTATAGTTTTTACCTTTGATTGTTCTTTCAACAAAAACATCTTCTTGAATTAGGTTCGATGCATCAAAACCAGTTTCTTCATCAAGCTCTCTAAGAGCACAATCAACATCAGATTCATCCTTGGAAATTTTTCCTCTGGGAAACCCCCATGATGGACTTTCAATACCTTTGACAAGAAGAATTTTTGTCATTGATGGATTCAGTAATGCACAACCTCTAACAGGGATGGTAGATTTATACTTTCCAAACTGAGAAAGCGCCTCTGAAGGATCGCCCCATTTCCATACCAATGGACACTGCTCAATTAATTTATTGGTGAAAAGCTTCATTTTCATTGATGGTAATAAAGGATTTAAAGTTCTTAAAAAGTCTTGGTAAAACCAATGGGCTTCTTCAATTTGAAATAATACTCTTTCGATGGATGATAGATCCTCTTCTGGACAGTTGAGAACAAATCTAACAAGTAGGTCCTCTAAACATCTTTCCAGTGTTTCATCAACAAATCCCTCTCTTAATGGGATTGACATGACTTAGTAATAATCTCTATAAGTTGCACGAAAAGTCAAATAAAAAAAGTCAATTGAATAGCTAAAAATATCAAATATAGCTGCTGTAAATAAGGAGCTGTTGGGTGTCTGATAGTTTTGAACAGTAGTTATACTGGTATCACAATATTTTCAACGACTGAATACATCACAGTGGTCGACAACATTTCGAAGCAAGATTCGCGACATGAAATCTGCAACAAAAGCCAAGTTTTTAATGTGAAAAATTCAAGCCCATGAGTTTCAGTGATAGGTAGCGTGAGTTTATTCACTTATTTAAATAAAAATTTGTTTAATAAATAATTCCAAGAAGTAAACAAATAACCTAATTAAATAAACATTATAAAACAAATAATGGGTCAAATATTACATTTGACAGCAGCTCATTAAGTATCAACAATTTGCTTTATAAGGTTAACATTTTGGAAATCACAGTTTGACGTAAAATGTAAGAAACAAAAGACAGTTAAAGATGCACTACAGTGCTTTTATTTAAACATTTTAAAAGGTACAAATTCTTGTGTTTATTATTATAAGGAACGTAAAAGTACAAAGTATTTCAAACGTATCGCTGTAATGTAAATGAAGCAACAGCAGATGATTTATTATAAAAATTGAAACAGCACACTTTAAGATAAAACTCAGCAACGTCAAACCTTAGATTAAACGTTTTTTTAAGAAAAGCAAATAAGATTTCTAAATCAAAAGGCGATCTTTATAATTCTCAACACAGTTAATAGTATTTCAATAAGCTTTTTATACCATTACATGGTTAATTGAATCAAGTTGTTCAGTTATTTGAAATTATCGCACTTTTGATTGATTTTTAATTGCCTTATTGAAGAAGAGCAATATAAATCAAAAGCAGAGACTGTAAGTATGGATAGCCTAGTGCTAAATATTTTGAATTTACAAGTTTTTTCTAACTCAAAAGTTGAGCAGATTTTGTGGCATTAAGGATTTGAAAACCAGTCAGTTTCACTGGTCTCTAATTATAAATCTTTTTGGTACCAGTTGGAGTCACAGACAGCAAATTTGCTCTCCACATTGATTCAATTCTTCCACTTTTCTATGATTGAGATAATCTCGTGGCTTTGTTGTTTGGGTACGGGTTAAAAGATTCTTTGATGATAGGCCACATTGATTATTGTTTCTACTAAGTAGCATATTACGTAATCATCTTTTCTATTCAAATTGAATGCGTATTAACGGTTTGTTAAAAATCAAGATATTTAGTTATATTTTAAAAACGTAAAATTAGAACAAAATTTAAAAGTACCAGTTTTTACAAACACCTAACTTTTCAAGTTGCTTCCCTGTTAGCTCAGTCGGTAGAGCGTTCGGCTTTTACGATTATAAAAAGTCGACCGAAATGTCCAGGGTTCGAGCCCCTGATAGGGAGTAATTTATTATTTTTTTATTTTTTCAGTAGATTAAAATTGACAGAACCAAAAATCGAAGTATTAGGAAGGTGCATTCTATATACCATAGGGAACTTAAAACAGCAAGAAGAAATCGCCAAGAAAAATGATGCCAGGTATGCCCGATCAGAAGTTTCAGGTTGAAGTTGATCCAACTGAAGATACAGAGTGGAACGATATTCTTCGTGCAAAAGGTATCATTCCAGAAAAAGAACCTGATCCGACTGAACAGCTTGAACAAGCTCTGGCAGATGCAATTGACAGACAGCATGAAAATAGATTGGAGGGCTTGGATCTTGATGAGCTTGATGCTCTAGAAGATGAAGAGGATGAAGAATTTTTAGAAAGCTATAAACAACAAAGGATTGCGGAAATGAAGAAACTGGCAAGCAAGGAAAAGTTTGGTTCAGTTTATCCTATTTCTAAACCTGAGTGGCAGACAGAAGTCACTGATGCCAGCAAAAATGCAGTTGTATTTGTCCATTTGATGAGTGAAAATCAAATACAATCAAGACTTCTTGGTTCTATTTTGCGTTCAGCTGCATTTAAGTTTAAAGACATCAAATTCTGTGAAATTGAAGGACGCCGGGCTATTGAAGGGTACCCTGACTCAAATTGTCCTACTATTTTAATTTATAAGGATGGGGAACTTTTGAAACAACTAGTTACTCTTTTAATGTTGAATGGAAATGATACAACTTTGAAAGATTTGGAGGCCTTACTTGTCGACATCAATTGCATTGACTCTAAAGATAAGAGATTAATTATAAACCAAGAAGAGGATGATTCTGTACAGCATCAAAAATTAAGATATCAAAACAAGAGTTTATATAGTTCTTCGAATAAAAATTTGAGTGACGACGACGACGATGATGATGACTTCTTCGATTAGGAAAAATCCCTAGCACAATAGAATAACATATACCCGTTCACCTGTTTAACAGTAGCTTCGGAAACTCTTGTCACAATGGCATCGTCAAATTTGAGCCATATACCATTTCTAATTTTAACGTATGCGATATAGTGACCGGTATTAACATTACCTATGTGACAAACTATTCCAAACAGCTCATAAGTAGTTATTTGGTCATTAATTGATTCAGATATGTAATCTTTCACATCAAGAACTGATGGTGTGTCTATATGGTAATCAATCTTCGAGCTAACTCCAATGTGCTCAAACCTTTTTAGCTGAATGGACAGTACTGGGGGTAATTTTTTTAGTTTCAAGCTCTTGGTAACTTTTGTGCGCTTTTGACATGAAGAACAATCGTACAAAACATCTAGTTCTTCTATTCTGGTATATTTTTTAAAGCATGAGTGTAAATCTTCCAGCGATACCTTTTCATCTCCTATTTTGTCTTGTATTTCAAGGGAAATATCAAGCATAGGATCTTGAATAGTTCTACTGGAACCACATTCTGTACATGTTAATGTACTTTGTAGGGCACCCAGAAATGTTCTATGAATAATGCAGTCACATTTGGTTGAATCATTTTGTGTTGTTTGTTTATCTGTAAGTGGAGTACTTTCCTTGTTTTTTGTATATTTTGAGCTTGATGTATCATTTTTATGAATTTGGTGAACCAGGAATTGCCAAAATTCATGTGCATCTTGTTCACTATATCCGGCCAATGATCTTTTTACTTTCCAAGCTGCTTCAACAAATGATGTAAGTCCGTATGCAGATAATGTAGGATTAGTATAAAAATCTTGGAAAATTTGATTCAAACAACATGACATACACCCCGATTGAGATTTTGGACACTTTGATTGTGCATGTGATCCACTCAAGTAATAATGCTTAATGTAAGGGTTATGTATAATAGTTTGCAAAACTGAAGACATAAAACATGTAGATCCTAAGTTTACTAAGCCTCGTAAACCCAAGGTGTCCTTGAAGGAAGGAATTCGAGTTGATGTTTCCACTAATTGTAAATTTTGTTTGGTGTTGTCAATTGGAAAACAGGGCAAGCCAGGAACTTTATCAAGAAGCCCTGCTTCCTTTAATGCGTTAAATCGTGTTTGTTCAATCAATCCGTGGGAGATCAAATCTCCACACTTGAGACACATCAATTCTCCATTTGATGGATCGATTCCTGTCGAATAAAATGAGTATTAGTAAAAGTTCATATTGTGGATCAAGATAAATACTTGTAAAACATACCAAAAACATGACCAGTGTTTTTTGCATGCATATATGCATGCTTCTCAGAAAAGCAACCAATGTTCGTGCATTGAAGACACATGAAAACCCGTTTATGATCTGTGCAATTATTCTCTTTACAGTCTTTACACTTTAAAACACTTGAAGTAAGTTTCTGTAAAAGTTTTGTATTCACTTTTTTTCCATTTCTGTCTACATATTTGGAGTTATATTGATGAAAGTGGTCTGTTTTAATTTTAGCTACGACGATGTTCATTGCTGCTTTGTAAGTTTTCAAAACCATTTCTTTTGCATGTGATGACATGACTTTATTTAAATGAGAGCATGGTGATAGCATAGAAAATACTTGAGAGGATTCATCTGTTATAGTTTCTTCTTTTTGTAATTGTGATGCGTTTTCAGATTTGACAGAAGATGGTACTGATTTAATTGGCGTCTGTGGAGGGGGTGACTTATTTGGGATTGATTTACCACCAACTGATTTCCCACCAACAGTTTTACTTGGAAATGTCTTTTTAGAATGTACCGTTGCCATTGATTTGCAGTGTATAAAGTCAAAATATAATTAAATTAGAATCAGATGAAGTTATTAGTATTCGATTGGATTTTTAATCTAATTTTCAAGTTAGAATTTTTTGTACTGTTTATGATAAGAAAAAAGAAGGTTTGCAAAAAAAAGTAGGTGTATTTTATTATTTCAGTAGACAAGGAACTTTTTAATATTTTAGATTGGAATTTAGATGTATATGGTAAATTGCCTTGTAAAGATCAGTTGATTGGTGGGAAATAAAATCAAAAAATCAGATAATCGAACTAGTACTGATGCCTCACATATTTTATTGTTCTCGCATTAAGGTGCGATCAGAGTCGTTATGGCAGCAAATTTGTTGCATTATGTCTTAGTTAGAACAGATTAATAATTATTTATAAATTTATATAAAAGTTGTTAATGATAACGTAGGAAATACAGGAAAATTCAGTGTTTCTTAAATGGCAAGAGTAAACTGGTTTATAAAAAGTTTAATGTAGTGGTTGAGTGAAGCAAGAACCTGTCTTAACGCTTCTGGAACATTAGGACTCCACAAGATATTGTTTAAGGTACTATCATATTGCATAATCTGAGTTCTAGTGTACTCATCAACAGAATATCTCATCCGTAAAAAATTGATAGTAACCATAAAGAGAAAAAGATTTTTAAAATCAATCCATATTTGTTGAGTGTTTCCGTTTAAAAATCTTCCTAACAATAAACGGAAAGTGATTTTGATAAGGGGGATTATGTAGAACGTAGTTAACATAATTTCCGTATTGGACGCCAACATTCTTGATCTATTAATAAACATTTGGTAGAATTGAGTGGCATTTCTGGCCCATCTTTGCTTTACTGGCCCACTAATATTTGGAAGAATCGGAATAATGAACTGTCTAGAGTAGTTCAAAAAATGGAAAAAGGCATAAATCACATATGGATATAAAATAGAAGGATTTATTGCACCATAGTAAGGAGAAGAAAATATCCAATGAAAAAAAGCAAAGAGTAGGTATTGAACGTTCTCATTTCTAAGGATATTATTCAAATCTTTATTCCTATCTCTGTTTGGTTTGTGAATTTTTCCATTTGAATTACCGTCAAAACGCATGCCTGCATGATTTGTTTGACTATTAATATCTGATTGTTTTTCTTTGGAAAAAATCGTTTTCAATGACTTAAATATTAATGATACCAGATAGACAACTGGTGTATATTGATAAATTTGTCGTAATACCAAAACATAAGTTGCTAATATACTAAACAACGCATATGTATGATAATGTATAACAGAAATATGATCTGATCCTTTCCAATATGATGTAATTATACATAATATTGAATAGTATAAAGTGAATACTAAACTCAAGAACCAATAAAATTGGGCTCCTTTTGCTAGATTGATTATTTGAATAGCAAAATCAACGATTCCATTTGTTTTCAAAACTAGAGACTTCTTAGAAGACCTCTGGGAGGCGCCTGTGGTGGGGTTGTCCATATATATGGGGGTTGTTCCAAGTCGACTATCTCAACAGATTACCACAACGGCTCTAGGGTTCTCAACGGCCGTCTCCATTTTTCTTCCATAGAACGATTATCGTTTTTTCCACCCACGCGGGGAATGGAAACAAGTTCCGCGCCAAGCTTCGATTTGAAGATCGTCCCTCTCTTGCGGCGTCGACTTCTTGCTACACAGACTGCTCCATGCTGCCATTAAGCGTCACACACAACCACACGTGTATCGATTTATATATATATATATATATATAGCTACATTATCTACCTTCTTCTCCAATAATCACGGTTGTAAAATAACTACAACAACAGAGCTCGGCTGTACCGTGTAATCTTTGGCCATTTCGAATGTCATATTCTTAAAGCTATCATCACTGCATCCACATACAAGAATCTCCTGTTTGTCTTCAGTAACCCAAGATTGAGCACAGACAATACTCTGCGGAAAGCCTTTAAGCAATTTTAGACGTTTCTTCTTCTCAATATCCCAAAAGCATATGCTACCTTCTACACTGCTACTCGAACCGCTTTTCTGGTTCCCACCATAACCACATGTAACCAGATATCCATTAATCAAAGCAAGTGAATATATAGGACCAATCAGTACATTCCCTTCATTGAGAGTGGTTCTATGTGCTCTAAAAATAAATCTAGATTCTGGATGGTTGATCATGAGGCCAGAAGGATTTGTACATGAATTGGAAATTGGTGCATGCATTGCTGCTGTATTTATCGTTACAGTTGGCTCTGCCTGAGATTCAACAATAACTTTTATAACGGAAACCTTACCTTCAATCCCTGTTTGCGCAAAAGTCAAATTATGAGGCAATTCTTTCAATGATGATGTTTCAGTGTTTAATATTTTAATATCAATAGTAATGGGATACATAAACCCGGATTCTACCTCTTTTAAAATATGCATTGATTTGCTAGAAATATCAAGAATTAAAACTCCTTTATTGGTTGCAACAACCACATAATTACCATGGTTGTCAAAAGTTTGAATTTTGCAATCTTTCATTTGTAGAATGTCAAGTATTGCCATATCGGGAAGATTATATATTGTCATTTGTCCAGAGGAAGACCCCACAATTAATATATTTAAATCTTCATTTACTTTAATCATTTGAACTACTTGTGGACATTCAGTATATTTAAACAATATAAGCTCAATCTCATTATTGCATATTATCTCATATATTGCAATACCTTCAGGATGTCCCACAATGATATAATTTTCGTAAAACTCACAACAAATAATTGGTTTCCCTAGTCGTATACCATGTATTGGTCCTAAAGAATCTTCATTACCAATTATACTGGTATCATAAAGACAAAATTCACCACTTATAGAGGTGATCAACAACAAATCAGCAGATGGCGAGCGTTGAATTGATGTTATATAACCGCTTGGCGCATCTCTCAAATTATCTTGCTGAAATCATAATTGTTAGTAAAGGTATTCCATCATCAACCAGGAAATAATTTCATACATACACTTGCGTAATATATTCATTCTGCTTTCCCTTTAAATTGAAGATGAATCGGAGAAGTGAAGTTTTGTAGTATACACAAACACGAATTTTTTATTTACCTTTTACATACAGATTACGCGTTCTGAACGTTCGTTCACGCATGCGTATTCCAAGGTTGGTTTGATTATTAAATAACGAAAACAAAGATGCATCCTAAATTCTAATGAGAGGTTCTTTGTCGATTTGGTTTGCCTTGATAAAACAATGATTACACCGTAATTTCGCTTTTTTCGTGTATCAATTCAAAACAAAGTTTTATAGGCAACGATTTATCAAACAGAAACTCCAATATAACCAAATTAATGAATGATCATATTAGATTAAGCAGTGGCTCTGATGTTGATGTGATGTAATGCGATGCCCATACAATCTCATACCTTGCTCTGTTAGACTTTTGATGGAAACCCTGCACAAATAAAAACGGAACACGTCGAATTTTGCGGGCTGTGTGGCAAGCATCACAGAAATTTGCAAAAACCAGAAAAAAAATACTGTTGGCGCATGCATCAATTTGAATGTTTGCAACGCTTCTACTTTCCTGTTTTCTTCCCTTCCTTTTGACAAAGCAAGACCTCTTCGAAGATTTACACATCTGTATTGTGGTGTGTAGATTCAAAGCGAGGCCTAGAATAACGTGGCTTTGTTTCATAGGAAAAATCAGAAACTTGGCTCCTGAAGAATCTTAGGCTGGACTTGACATGTCCTCTGTTTGGAATTTATTCAGGATACAACTACAAAATCCGTAAACCATCAATCTAAATCATTAATCTAAATCTGTGACAGATTTTAATTTCATGACCTTTTCTGGGTCCATAGCATCCAAAAAATCTTTTAAACGTAACGGTCTGAGTGTAATCCCTCCAACTTGAGCGGTCAGGTCGCCATCGTTATGCAGCAAGTGCTTCCTAATATATTCCCTAGTAGAATTCACAGCTGCATTCCTACAAAGTTCTTTCAAGTCAGATCCACTCATACCTTCAGTAACTTCAGCCAAATCTTTGATATCACATTCAACTTCTACGTCAGATAATAACTTCGACAAAATCTTTTGTCTTTGTTCATTGTTAGGTAAGCCAATACTAAACCTTTTTGGCATACGTCTCATAAATGCGGAATCAATATCTCCGGGCCTATTGGTAGCTCCTAAAACCAAAACACGACCTGAACTTACTAAACCATCCCAAAGAGTCATGAACTCTGCCTTCAATGTTGCCGTTACCTCATGATCAGTAGAACTTCTTTCTCTCAAGAATGAATCAATCTCATCAATGAAAATAATACATGGTTGCAACTTGTTTGCTAAACTAAACAATGCATCAACCAATTTATTACTTTCGCCAAACCATTTATCCATAATAGTAGACATTCGGATACTAATAAAATTAGATCCACTCTCTTTAGCTAATGCTTTAGCTAACATGGTTTTACCACATCCGGGTGGCCCATAAAGTAAAACTCCCTTTGGTGCTGCTAATAGTGAGCCATACTGGGTAAATAATTGTGGGTATACCAAAGGTAATATGACAGATTCACGTAGATCACCAACAATGTCTTCTAATCCACCTATGTCTTTAAACTGGACATCAATATCATCAGCAGGAACCAAATATGCTAACATTATTTTTTCGTAGTTCGAAAGTGATGAAAGTACTCTTTTCATTTCCGGTGATTTGTTCTTTAATGCTGTTAGATGCTTGGAAGTACGATCACGTTCATCGTTGGTTCTGTGACTTGGGTCTCCGAGGAAAGTTGATAGAAGGTAGTAGACAGAAAATGAAGCAGTGGATAGCAAAACACATTCACTAACTAATTTAAAAACTTCGTTTTTATTCATTTCGGTATACTATCAATGTGTGAATGGGAATCAAGTTGGATGAGTACTGCAGCTCCCTGTTCCGTGCATGATTCTGTCGATGTACTCTGGATTTTTTGCCTCAATAAAATTTCACAAAAATTTCACAAAAATTTCAGCAGAAATCTCTTATATAATAAAAATTCTTAAAGATTGTTTTATAGGACTCTGAGTAGGATCATCATAGTCAAGGCAATGTCAAGTAACAGAAGAAAACATGGCATTAATATTCCAGGGTCGATATTAGACTCTATAAGGAATAATGACAACTACGAAGATGACGAAAGATTCACCAAACGTCAAAAAATTAAAGGACCATCGGTAATTCACCGTAAAGAAAATCGAAAACTACAACGTCAAAATAAAAAACAGCAAAAGATTGCAAATAAAAATAGATCTAGTCTGAATAAACAGGTTCACAAGGTGCATAAATCAAAAAATGACGAAAAAACCAAAAAAACTGCAAAGGTTAAACGAGTCTCATTTAGTGAAACTAATGATATTCATGAGATACCATCAAGGGATGATCAGCAGGAAATCAGGAGGCGAAATAGCAAGATGCAATCAAGGGACTGGCAAAACCCTTTACGCGATGATTCTGACGATAGTGAATACGATTCAAGTAATTCTGATTTTGATTCACAAGATGAACAAGATGAAAAGAACACTAACCATTTAATTCAAACATTGAAAGAGTTAAAGCAAGTTCAGATGGGTGAATATAAAAATAGCACATCTTATTTAAATGACGATGTAAGCGATTCAGACGATGAAGAAAGAACAATTATAGATAAACTTGTTAAATTAAAAGGTAAAAGAGAGTCTTCAGAAATTCGCATAGTAAAAGAGGATCAGTTGAGTGATGACTCTGAAAGCTTTTCAAACAGCAATAGTGATTTATCAGACAGTAATCAAGATGCTGCGGCAGAATTCTCAGCTGAAGAATCTAATCAGGAAGAGGACGAAGTCATGAAGAAGCTAGCTGCATTGAAAGGAAATAGAGTTTCAAAGTCAACTATTAAAATTGTGAAGGAAGATGAACTAGATGATGATTCACAATCTGATTTAGACAATGAGTTTCAAGACGAGGAAGAGGAGGACGAGAAGTCCAATGCGGAGGAGGATGAAATCATGAAGAAGTTAGCTGCATTAAAAGGAAATAGAGTTTCAAAGTCAACCATCAAAATTGTGAAGGAAGATGAACTAGATGATGATTCATTGTCTGATGTTGACAATAGCATTAGTGAAGACGAAAATGAAGGAAAGGAAGAAAAAGAAGAAGAGGAAGATGAAGAGTTTGAAGAAGATGAAGAAGATGAAGCAGAAGTCATGAAAAAGCTAGCGGCATTAAAAGGAAATAAAAAAAGCAGTTTGGATGTTAAAATTGTTAGAGAAAGTGATATAGAAGATAAGATTCTTTCAACCGATGAAGAGATATCAGATGGAAGCTATGATTCTGCAAACAGTGATCATAGTATTGATGATTTTCCTTTGCCAGGTGGGTCAAGCCATGACAATGATTTAAAGTATTATGCAAAGAAATTAAAAATTGAAAATGGAAGAGATTTGAAAAAAGAGGGAGAAGACGATATTATTGGCGGTCTTTTTGATGGCCTTGATTTTATGGATAAATACGACAATTATGATGAATCTTCAGTGAGAGAGACCGAGAAGAAAAGTTCTAAAAAGAATACAAAAGAATTGAAAGAAGAAACAGTTCGTTTTAAAGATCCAGCTGTGCTCAAGGAGGAAGAAGATTTGGCGTATTATGCCAAAAAACTTGGAATAAGTCCGAAGGGCTCATTGAAAAAGGAGGACGAAAATGATGTTATTGGAAGTTTACTTGAGGGCATTGATTTGAGCTCTGAATATGACTCAGATAATGAGGACTTTTCAAAATCCACAAAAAAGACAGAGAATATAAATGAACAGGACGATACTTCTGGTGGAGACGATGATCAAATAAACTCTGATGACTTTGATGATGATGACGATTTGGACGAAGAAGACAAGGCACTTTTGCGAGAAATGTACGGAATTGCGTCTGATTCAGGATCTGAATCGGATTCTGAATCGGATTCTGATACGAGCAACGAAGGCCCTCGTGTTAAAGAGAACCCATATGTAGCACCAGGTGTTGATTTAGAGGAGGGTACTCAGAGATTTAAATATGTACCTCCTGCATTAAGAAACAAAAATGTCCAAGAAACCAATCAAGAGGATTCTGAACAGATGAAACAAATAGTGAGAATGATCAAAGGTCCATTCAATAAGTTATCTGAACCGACACTCAGTAATGTCATTAGTGAATTGAATAATGTGTACAACGACAACCCAAGACAATTTGTCAACGAAGCAATTTTGAAAGTATTAATGCAATCAATTTCTACTTCTACCCCAATGTTAGAAACCTTTTTGATTCTTTATGGTGCTGCAGTTGTAGCGCTATACAAGCTACAAGGTGTTGAGTTTGGTGCTTTTATTGTTCAGAAACTTGTTGAAAAATTTAATTTGGACGTAGAATCTAATGATAGAACAAGTATTGGTGTTTTGAATGTAACAGGTTTTATTGGCTATCTTTATACGCTGAATTTGATAGGTCCTGCATTAATTTATGATATTATTAAGGAAAAACTTATTAAGAACCCAACAGAACTAAAAACGGACATTTTGCTTAAACTGATTAGATCCTGTGGCTCAAAGTTGCGCACGGACGATACTTCCGCATTGAACGAGATCATCACTCTTTTAACCAAATCTATCAAAGAAAACGAAACGAAAGGTGTTAAAACTACAACAAGATCACGGTTTTTAATAGATACGATCACAGATTTAAGGAACAATAGACTCAAGAATATGGAGAATAACAATTCTTTATCTATGATTCAGAGACTTAAAAAACAGTTAGGATCAATAAATAGTGGTAAAAATCTTGATCCTATTAAGGTAACTTTAGATGATATTGAGAATATTGAAGTACGCGGTAAATGGTGGTTGGTTGGTTCTGCATGGAAAGGGAATGAAGCAGTTCCAGAAGTTGCAGAAAATAATTCACTCATTCAAGATGATGAGTTAAACGAAAGTAATGAAGTTAATTGGATGGAATTAGCCAAACAATGCCGAATGAATACTGACGTTAGAAGAGCTATATTTATATCTATTATGTCTGCAGAAGACTTTATGGATGCTTTTATGAAACTGGAGAAATTATCTTTAAAGAAATCTCAAAAGCTAGAAATCCCTAATATATTAATGCATTGTGCAACTATGGAAGACAATTACAATCCATATTATTCGTTTTTGGCTAAAAAACTTAGCGGTGAACATTCAATGAGAAGAGCCTTTCAGCTGAATCTATGGGATTTCATCAAAGAGCTTGATGGTGAAGATGAAACTACTACTACTATACTTGTAGATTCAACAGATGACGAAAGGCTATGGAAGATATTGAATATGGGACGCTTTTTTGGTTTCCTTATTGGGGAAGGTGCGTTATCACTCAACCTTTTAAGAGTTATTAATTTCCTCACAGTTACTTCTGATGTTGAATTGTTCCTTGAGATTATGATCATAACTATTCTTGATATTATTGCGAAACATTCAGAAACTTCTGATTTTGGTGCTGGAACAAGTAAAAAGGTTAAAAATCTCCATTATACAGGTAAAGTCATGGCAGAGCGTGTAGCAAAATGTGACGAACAGCCCTTATTAATGAAAGGTTTACGATACTTCATTAATAATAAGCTGAGCAAGAGTAATCTGATAAAAGGGAAAAAGCAAAAGGCAAGAATCAATTGGGCGATTGATACGATGTCATCAATGTTTGATGAAATGATAAAAACCAAGGATGAATAAGCTTATCGAAGTCTTGACATATTTACTGTAGTGGGTCACGTGAATTTCATGTTTCTCTAACCCTCTTGACAAAACCCTGCACCGACTTTTTTGCACTCGCGGTACGTTGGAAGAATGAAAAATTCGGTGGAGAGCGTGTATAGCAAAAATGTATAATCTGAACAGCTTTTGTACTAGTATTATCTTCTTTGAAACTTCTCTTTTTCAGAGTCAGCTTTAAACAGCCTAACGTATAATACAAACGAAATGGGAGCTACTAAGGAAAAGAAAGCACAATACTTCACCAAGTTAAGACAATTAGTCGAAGAATACAAGTCCGTCTTCATTGTTGGTGTTGATAATGTTTCATCCCAACAAATGCACGAAGTCAGAAAGGCTTTAAGAAAGGACGCTGTTGTTTTAATGGGTAAGAATACCATGGTTAGAAGAGCAATGAGAGGTTTCATTTCTGAATTCCCAGAATACGAAAAATTAATGCCTTTAGTTAGAGGTAACATTGGTTTCATCTTCACTAACTCTGACTTGAAGTTCATCAAGGATGTTATCTTAGAAAACAAGGTTGCTGCACCAGCAAGAGCAGGTGCTATTGCTCCAGCTGATGTTTGGGTCCCAGCAGGTAACACCGGTATGGAACCAGGTAAGACTTCTTTCTTCCAAGCTTTAGGTGTTCCAACCAAGATTGCTAGAGGTACCATTGAAATTACCAACGATGTTAAGATTTTAGAAGCAGACCAAAAGGTTGGTCCTTCTGAAGCATCCTTATTGAACATGTTGAACATTTCCCCATTCACTTACGGTTTGGCTATTATTCAAGTCTTCAACGAAGGTAACTTATTCCCAGCTTCTATCTTGGATATTACCGATGAAGAATTATTAGGTCACTTCTCTTCTGCAGTTTCCGCACTTACTCAAATCTCCTTAGCTTCTGGTTACCCAACTGTTGCTGCAGTTTCTCACCAAATTGTTAACACCTACAAGAATGTTCTTGCATTATCTGTTGCAACTGACTACACTTTCGAAGGTTCCGAACAAATTAAGGACAGAATTGCAAACCCAGAAGCATATGCTTCTGCTGCTCCAGCTGCTTCATCTGCTGCTGATGCATCTGAATCTGCTGCTCCAGAAGCAGAAGAAGATGAAGAATCTGAAGACGATGACATGGGTTTCGGTTTATTCGATTAAGCGATATAAAAGTAGAGTAATTTTTATATAGTATAGTTCGTTTTAAGTAAATCCACTTTCTCAATTCAAATTATTGTCCAAACATCTTGATGGCAGATCTATGTTTCGAATAAAATAATCTTCGAGCTTTTACAGGTTAGCGATTTTTTGAGGCGCCCTAAAGTGACCAGCAGCTTCTATAGTCAGTTTGTGACTAAAAGTAAGGCATCTTAATTAAAGATCATAGCACAGGACTTCATAACAATGCTTGCATATACCATCAGAAAATCCATTCCAAGAACCCTTCAATCAAGAAGATCTGCATCTACACTTACTTCCACTCCAGCTTCTCTCAAGGGTGTTTTATTTGGGTTCTTCGCTGGTGTATCAATCACCGGCTTTGGTTGTTATTACTACTTGTTAGATGAATACAAAACATCTTCAAATGCAATTATTTCTGACATTCTTCTTCTACAGAAAACAATCAGAAACATGGAAACTCACATTAGAACCTTAGAAAATTCAATTGAAAAGAAATAAATATAATGATCAGAAGGTTTAGGATCATACTGAACATCTGCACCTATTGAATTATCAAAACATACTCTCACCATTCGAATATTATATATGTCTATCAATGCATTTAATGATATGTACGTATTCATGTAATACTCGAATTAATGGGACAATACTATTTTCTTTTATAAATAAATATCACAAATATTTTAACAAATTTCGACACTTATGAAGCATCAATGATTAAAAAGGAAATGCTGGAACTCAATTGTATTTACATCTTGAAAGTGTATCCTTTAATATACATGTAGGGTTGCTGAATTTTTGATTTTATGTTCTCCAAATATCCACATATTTTCAGTTCATCAATCAAAGCTAATATATAAAGTAGAATCAAACAAGTATACCTGTTAAGCACTCATGCATTATAAAGTCAACCATAGAACAAGTAACCCATATTATGTTTGTAGTAAACCATAAAACCCACATTAATGTTACAAGGCTCAAAAGAGAAAATACTACTATTTTTAAGTTACCTATTCATATATGATAATAAAATAACCAATAACTTCGGTTGAAGAGTAAAAAGATATTATAAATCTACTGAATGTTAAGTAAGATCCAATGACATTGCATATTTACGCTTGTGTATCAACTCTAAATTTTTCAGTTCTACCCTCAGATTTTTCACCCTACGCATGATATGTTATATAACGGTGTCTTTTGAGCATACGAAAATGTCAACAAATCAGGACTTTGAGCCAAATAAGAAACAGAAAGTTGATAACAAATGCAGTTACATTAACCCAAGTAAGAATAATAAAAGATGCGGCCTTCAAGTAAGAAAAGGTCAAACATATTGTTTCGCCCACATAAATAAAGTTGAATCTGCACCACAAAATGAAAATGAAATTACCAAAAAGGGGAAAAATGGTGAAATTATCAGACGTGTGATTTGTTCTGTTGACCCTTCACATACAGTGTGGGAAGATCGTCTTACGAAACATCTGAAGATATGCAATGCAGTAAAAGAGAGACTTGAAATTGAACATAAAGAGGAAACATGTGACTGGTTTAGTATTAATTATAACCTGCAAGATCTTGAAAAACCTGAAGAAGCTTTGGATGCTGTGATCAATGAAGATGACTGGCGCCAATTTATGCATGAAGTTACAGCAAAATACGATGAAATTTTCACTGTTGATTTAGCTCTTCAAGATGGAAAGTACACAAAAGGTTTGGAAGGAAGACTTGAAGAAGTTTCCAATCAAAAACACATTCTACAACAAAGTAGTTTAATTGAAAAACTAATTGATCATGATCTGATAGATGTGAATGCCGTTGTTGTTGAGTTTGGTTGTGGACGAGCTGAATTCAGCAGGTATCATAACAAAGCAATGATAGAGACTTTTAAAAACAGCAAAAAATATAAACCGCAATATTTGCTTATTGATAGAGCAGTCCCCAGATTAAAATTTGATAAAAAAATGATAGCTGATGCAGAAGAGTTTGAAATTAAGAACGCCGAAATTCGAAGGCTAAAAGTTGATATCAAAGATTTCAAACTGGCTGAAAGTCTGAAAACTTTCCCATCCCAGCAATTTATTGGGATTTCGAAACATTTGTGTGGAGTTGCTACTGATCTTACCTTGAGATGTTTGTTGAATGCCATTGAGGATGACCCAGAAATTAAATTTAAAGGATGTGTTATAGCTATGTGTTGTAGACATTGCTGCAAATATGAATGGTTATTGAACGAATCTAAAGAATACTTAAAAAAATTTGGAATTGATCAATCAAATTTTATTTACTTCAAAAAGATGTTTGCATGGGCTACCAATGGTATTAAACCAGGTGTAGCTAGAGATGCTGTTAATGGACACCATTCTGGGTTGTCTTACGAGCAGAGAGAAATTGTTGGACTGAAAATGAGAAGAATACTTGATGAGTCAAGAAAATATGCTATGGAAAAAAGGGGTTTCAATGTTGAAATCGTCAAGTATATTGATAGATCAATCAGTTTAGAAGACAACTGTATCATCATTAAATAATTTTAATAAAAACAAGACACTGCTTAGATAAATGTTAAATCGACACGTAAAAGGTAGCAAATGATGGAATACTTTAGCGTATCTGCTACAGTGTTTACGTCCTGCATTAATGTGTAAGTAATGTATTCACTTTACATGTATTATTGTCTTTTTGAATCGAAAGAATTGTGTATCAGCACACCCTCAATAATTTTGCCGCTCTGGCCATGCCGATCTTTTGGTTTCTTTTGCATCAAAGATTCCGGTTGAACGCCAATTGCTGTTATCATTGATCAATATGATAAAACAGGCACTTCACAACCAACATGCATTGATTACTGGTGGCTCTAAAGGAATAGGTAAAGCAATTGCAGAAAAATTTTCTTCATTGGGTTGTCAGGTAACACTTTTAGCAAGAAATGAAGAACATTTAAAGGATAGCGTTGAATACATGAATCGACAATACAGGCTTGAAGGCAAGAAACATGATTACATTAAATTTGATTTGAGTAGGCCAGAGTCAATTGAGAAGGAATTATACCCTAAACTCGAGTCAGTTAACATTTTAATCAATTGTGCAGGACTATCTCAGGCTAAACTTCTTGTGAATACACCTTCTACGGAAATTCAGGACATAGTCAACACTAACATGACATCACCGATTATTTTATCGAAACTTTTCTTGAAGAACGTATACAAAAGGAAGTTAGAAAATGCCCATATAGTCAATATATCATCAGTGGTCGGGAAATCAGAATTACAACATAATCTTATTGGAACAGCTGTCTACACTGCAACCAAAGCAGGGATTTCTCGTTTTTCTGAAATGTTTGCATTGGAAACTGAAAGGATGAGATCCAGGAACAGAGCATCAGTTAAAGTAACCGCTATCCATCCTGGCCACATAAATGATACAGATATTGGATCATCTGTGAAAAGAGAGGCTGCCAATATGAGTATCCCTATAGATTCAACCGATAATGTTGTAAATCAGATTGTAGCAGCAGTTACATCATCACAAAGCACGTAATACTGTTTTATAGTATTTTAGAATAAACCAATCCGTAATAGGTTAGCTTTACAACAACAACTGAGCCACCCAACTCTATTTTGAAAACTCCCGTACACCAAATAATCTTTACATTTCAATCTCGTGCACAGGGTAATTTGCAAAATTTTTCAGCAGCAGCGATTTGTGTTTTTTTGGATAACATTGGAGCAAAAAACCACATGTGGAAAGCTTTCTTCAAATTCTATTGAACCTTACTTCTTTCTTTTGCATTTAGCAAACACTAATAACCTTTTAAAATGATTATTTACACTGATATTTTTTCCGGCGATGAATTATTATCTGACGCTTACGATATTAAGTTAGTCGATGACGTTGTCTACGAAGCTGACTGTCAAATGGTCCAAGTTTCCGCTGGTGGTGATGTCGATATTGGTGGTAACCCATCTGCTGATGGTGCTGATGAAGACTTAGAAGATGGTGTTGAAACTGTTAACAATGTTGTTTACTCTTTCAGATTACAACCAACCCAATTCGACAAGAAGTCTTTCTTAACTTACATTAAGGGTTACATGAAGTCTGTTAAGGCTAAGTTAGCAGAAACCGACCCAGATGCAGTTGCAACCTTTGAAAAGGGTGCTGCAAGCTATGTTAAGAAAGTCATTGGTTCATTCAAGGACTGGGAATTCTTCACTGGTGAATCCATGGATCCTGATGCAATGATTGTTTTGATGAACTACAGAGAAGATGGTGTTACCCCATTCGTTTCTATCTGGAAACATGGTGTTAAGGAAACTAAGATCTAAACTAATTATATATCTATAGTCTTTATATATTCAATCATATCGTCCCTAGAACATCCAGGGTGGTCTAGCTGCCATGCAAGTAATTGTTCTGTCACTGGCTTGATCCATGCACCAGGCTTTTTATTAAAAGTAGCCATTATATCTTTACCATTCAATAATATCTGTTCATTATAAGCATCCTGTAAATTCATCTGATGTATTGAATTGATACGATTCTTGTATTTTGCTACACAGGGGTCGATATCACCGGTTTCAAATATTTCTAAAATGCAATTAATAACAAGGTTTAATTCCCATTTATCTTGAAATGGTATAATTAATTGTTTTGCAATATCACTCCTTTTTGTTGGGAAATTATCAGTAAGATTTCTCGTTTGTAATGAATTTCTAATTATTAGTGAAACATTTTCAGCAAGCTTGGATGGCAATTTAAGACCATTCAAAACGCAATAGTATGTAACATAATTTTCTTGCTTACCGACTTTTAATCTTGCATCCTTCCAGTTCGACAAAATCAATGATATAAAAAAAAGTAGTGTAGTGTTCTCATCTACCTTCAAACAATTTTCAACATTCATTTGATTATTCACCAGAGGAAGAAATTTAATGATATTATCAATTGAGTGTAAAATATCAACTGATAACTGTTCCTTGTGTATATCTAGCCAAAATTGATCAACTTTAGTATCACCTAAGTCAAAAATACATGAAAAATCAACAGCTCTTAAAAGCTCCAACGCATTCAATGCACCGAGCAACCCTCTTCTATTGATCATCATTTTCCTAAACTCAACACCAATTCTCTCTCTACTAATTTTCGTTTTCAAAGCTATTTTCAAGTCTTCATCCTTCATAGCATCTAGCGTACATTTATCAAAGTAAAATCCGTAGTTAGCAGCAAATCTAATCAATCGCAAACATCTTAATGGATCATCCAAAAACGTCTTTCTAGGATCCAGCGGTGTACGAAGAATGCCATTTTTTAAATCTTGCAAGCCTTTGCCCGTTAAATCTTCAATTTCCATAGTTTTGAGATTGAAAAACATTGCATTTAAAGTAGCATCGCGTCGATATGCATCTTCTATAGCTGTTCCTGTAGTTATGGTAGGAATTCTTGATTGTTCTGTATATGATTCACTCCTCAGATTGACAAAATCAATATCAAGACCACAAATTTTGGTTGTGCATGTTTCTAAATGTTTGGATTTATCCGGATTTTGTTTGATTTTATGAATTTTCAAACCTTGATCTTTATTTTTATCATTATCATTATCATCATGTTTTTCTTTCTCTTTCTTGTCTAACCATTCTTTTAGTCGTAACACAAAGGTTTCCCCTGAACAATTGTCAATACCTATATCTATATCGTGACTTGGATGATTCAGGAGTTTATCACGTACCCATCCTCCTGTAATTCGAAGGGTGATAGGCTTCTCTATATTTTCATCATTGTAAACCTTTGTGTAAGAATTCAAAATATTCACAATATCCTGTTCGGTCTGTGTCAGTTCAATTTTAGGAGGCTTAACCAAAGAAATATCAGGTTTTGGTCTATTCATGGTACAATATCGAGCGCTAAGTCTTAAGGTTTGATATATTGACCTTCTGAATATCATGAAACTGAGATCACCTTCATCTTACGTAAGTCTATGGAACAAGAATACTTTAAAGATGAGATTGTCAACCTACATAATTTTTGTCAGAGCGAGCGAAATCAGGGTTTCGATATAAAATGGCAATGCAACTTGCTAATTCGACAGGCTAAAAAATATTAATTGTGTCTTCTCAGGTATACTAATGATCGTGTTATAAAATGTTTTAAACATCTTTAGAATAAGCTTTACTGCATAAAATGTAATTTCAAAAGCAGATATAAAGAACCCGAAATTTATCCACTTTGATGACTGTCCTACTCAGATGATTTAGGAGATCTGCTACCATTAAATTCTGAGCTTGTAAAAAAGACACCTAGTGTTTAATGGAGCTCTCAATTATGAGATAAAAATCATATATTTACATCTCAATATATCTGTTTTAGTACACACCAATTATACAAACAAGCATCTAAACATGGATATTAAAAAATCCAGCTTTGTAAATAAAAATATAGTCGGCTAAAACTAATCAATCAAATGTAATTTTTTTACCAGCAAATTTGGCATTTTTCAGAGCTTCCTGTTGTTTTAATTTTGCTTCCCAGGATGGATGGACAAACTTCGACTTCTCTTCTATCTTTTGTTGTTTCACTCCCTTCTGGTTCTCCCTCTCTTCTCTCAACTTTTGCTTTGCTTCCCTTTTTCGTTGACGTTCTTCAAATTCCGCCTTTAATCTTTCTCTTTCGGATTTAAACCTTTCGTGTTGTTGAATAACATGCTTCGCAGATTTACCATACTTTTTCTCCCAAATCTTTTGTCTAGCTCGTTGACCACGTCTGTTTTTCCGTGTTTTGGTAATTTCGTCAACCAAGTCGTCTTTCTCCACATCACTTTCCCCGCCAGAATAATATCCTGAAGCTAATACAGGCAGCTGCATTTTTCTCGTTGAACTTTGTGTCTTTTTTTCCTCACTTGCAAAAAAATCATCTTCTTCCAAAGATCTCTTCTTATTCACTTTATTGGATCCTGAATCTTCCGCAACCTCCTCCTCGGTAGAACGTTCATTATCATCAGCACTATCATCGTCGTCACTATCTGAACCACTTGGCTCATCATCTGTAATTTCATTGTAATTCATAGAAGGGTCTAAGACAAGTTCATTGTCACTTTCCTCGTCTGACGAAGCAACAATTGAAGTTTTATAGCTTTCATACAAATCTTCATAATCAATTGACGCATCATTAGTTTTCTCAATGGAGCTTGTCTCGCCTGTCTTTTCGGCTTTCAAATCGTTGGAAAAATTATTATCTTCTTCAAAATCAGCTAATTCGTCTTCATTGAAGTTTCTAGAATTGTCATCTTTCTTGTATGTTTTAGGACCCCAGACAATTTCCATTGTATCTATATGTTCTAATGCTTGCTTTACGTTTTTTTCTGCAAATATCTTTGAAAGAAGATTGTTGATCTCCAACGAATTTGTTTTGTATGGGTTATTGTCTTTCATGTTCTTAATATACTTTATTGAGTCGGCCGGTAAACCTTCAAAAACTTCACTTTTGATATTAAGTCTTGTTGGAAAAGATTTCAACAACCTTTTATAAATTTTGTTTTCTAAGTTTTTATGCAGTAAATTAGATTCATTCTGCAAAAGAGTATCAACATCTTGAAGTTTCTCTGGATCTTTAAGATGTCTTTGTCGTTCCTTTTTTAAAGCCTTGGTGACTGCTCTATTGAGATTGGTTTCAATAAAATGAAACTTCTTTTCAAATGCCTCTTCCTGTAGTTTCTGAATCATTTTACGAGCTTCATCCCGTGATAGTTGTAAAAGTTTGTGCCTGTGTTTCTCATGTTTTTCTTTACCATCGGCTTGACTACGGAATCGATCAGATCTCAATATTTGCTTTGTAATTCCAAACCTAGCAGGTTTTTGCAGGTAATAACTTTGTAAAAGATCAAGTTTGAATAATGTATTCTCTTTCATTTTTCAATGTTATCCAGCAATGTTTGTACAACAATAAAAACAAAATTTTGGATTTTATCAAAAAAATTTTATGTGCAAGATTGCAAAATAATTTTGATATTTTGATGTGTTGAAATTTATCTCAAACATACATGCAGTTGAATAAAGTTGATGCACAGTGCCAACATACATATTAGACAATCCATAACACATCAGACTAAACATGAGTCTATATAGAAATTATAAAAGTAAAATATAGTCTAAGATTTATTAGCTCCAGTATCGCTCACCTGAAGTGCATCTACTCTTTTTAAATAGCTTTGCAATTCCTTCACAGCTGCTTTTCTCTCCGTACGAAGCTCTGCAGTAACACCATCAAGTTTAAGTAACAAAGCTAACAACGATTCATTAAGAAAAAGCTTGCGGTATTGCGTGCTCTCCTTATAACTTACCGGCTTCTTTGGCGATTCACTTGAATTTTCATCTTCAATGTCTTTTTCTAATTGTTCTAGAAGCGGAACGTAAACTTCATAAAGTTGCTTTTTGACTTCTGCGATTGTATCTTTTCCATGTTGAATTGGATCTACCTTGACAATCTTCTCCTTTTTTATTTTGACCCTCCTTGGCTTACTAGCTTTTTTGATTTCTTTGGGCCCTTTTTTCGACCCTGATAATAAATATAATGTTCCTAATGTGACTGCACCTAATGTTGAATATATGACAGTAGTGTCGTGCTTTTTTAACCAATCACATAGATTATTGAGTTGATAAAGCTGTTCATCGTTCAAGTATTGAGATGCCAATGAAGCACCTTTATCCACTGCATTGACGTAATAAGAAGTAACAAAATCCATTCTTCAAAAGATTAGTTCCTGTAATCACAAAGAGTAAACGAAGACGTTGCAGCAATTTAGACGCAAAACCTCTAGTCGACTCTTATTATTGTTTTCCCATCCGACACTTTGAAATGCCTGAAAATTCCTAGATATTTATGTATCGCGAGATCAGAGGCCGAGCCCATTTCAGTACGATCTAAATTTGATGAAATTTTTATTATAAATTTCTAAGTCTTGCACGTTAATACTAACGTTTAAACGGCAAAACAATAATATACAATGAGTGTTATTGATAGAAGAAGAAGGTTAGGACCACCTAACGTAGTTCCATTAACATTTCCAACACCCGAA
This sequence comes from Pichia norvegensis, assembly GCA_030570285.1. Lineage (NCBI taxonomy): Eukaryota > Fungi > Ascomycota > Pichiomycetes > Pichiales > Pichiaceae > Pichia > Pichia norvegensis. The sequence goes on from JAJLVM010000191.1 coordinate 91,300, forward strand.
GTGAATGAAGTGGAACCTTCACAAAAAGAAAATTTATTCATTAAGCTATCAAACATTCCCACATCAACAGGCTCGTCTTTCATTCAATCAGGAAATAACATAGTTTTATCATCCGTGTATGGTCCACGTCCATCTTTTAAACGTACCTTTAACTCAAAAGCAGTTGTAAAAATCACTTTTTACGCATCTCCATTTTTATCAACTATCAACAATGTTAATGAAACGACAGAAGCTGACCCTGAATATCAAGTGATTGAGTCAACTGTTTTGTCTACATTGGAAACTGCATGTGCTAATATGATCCTATTGGAAAGGTATCCAAAATCTACAGTTGATATCTTTGTTAATTTGATCAATACTGACCATAGGACTAAATTTATTGATCTTTTATCTCTCATTCACAACAGTGTCAATATGGCTCTTATTGATTCTGGAATAGCTCTAAAGAATTTTCCTACAGCATGTGTTTTTGAAAACAGTATCTTTATTAATTCGATACATTCAAATGTATACAATGAAGATGTTGAAACTGACCTTGAAAACGAAGAAATACTTGCTCTTTATATACCCCATTCCTCAAATGCAAACTTGAACAAATCACTAAATTCTGCGATAAGAAAACTTCGTGAACTACGGGCTGAGCTAAACCAATTCTGTTTGGAAAATGTATGAAACATGGGCTGTTTTTGTATATTATTGTATATATAATTATAATCCTAAATAAAGTAACCGCATTACCCGCCCTCACGGGAATACATTCATGGTTTTTCGCTTGATTCTGTTGTATTATTTGCATCAGAGTTAACTAAGGAAACAAGAGGCCTATATGATCTGAGTTTCCTTTGGTCGACTTGAGCTTTAGATGGTTTCACGCTATTCGTTTGTAGTTTTTGCTGCATATTGTTATTAGCTCCTGGAAGTAATGGATCAGAGCCATCAGATAAACCGTTACTCGGAGAAGATGTATTGGTACTAATAGTACTGGCCTTCGATTTCAATAAACTAACTCTTGGCTCTATTTTTATCGACAACTCATATAACTTTTCATCGTCAGGTAATTCATTAAACATTTCGTGCATGTATCTGGAAAAGTTCAGATCAAGCTCAATGTTATATGGTGTCTTATTGAAATTCAAAACTTCTTTGATAATTTTCATAATGTTCATTCTTTTGCTAAAATTTACTATTCCTTTAGATCCCTTTTTAGTGCTTAGCCAGTCTGGATTTCCATCTGTGGTGAACCGCAAATCTGATAAATACATTCCCAAAAATGGCAAATATGGATCTCCATCAGTCTCAACAAACTTCATAATATTTCTGTACTCACTGTAGTTTTTTCCGATAGACATCAAATTATCCATCTTATGAAATTTCAGAACATAACTTTCTGGTACTTTTCCCCATGTCTTCTTTAATCTTGAAACACTTGTTGAACTCAAACCACTGATAATAGCCGTCATTGATGAATAATTTTTCAATTGAAGCAATTTCTCAGCTAAAGTAATGAAAAACTTTATTGTTTCGACTCTCTGATTCAAATCTGAATATTTTAAAATCATGTAAGTGGTATAATGAGTTAAGTGATTGCAGTTTCGTATGAAAAGAGACACATTCCTAGTTCCTAAAGGATCTCTAGAGTTGATATAATTTCCCTTGTCATTCTTTTTCTTTAGTACTTTAGCAAAATTATAAGATCTTCCCAATAAATCCCACAAATTCAACTTTTTGAAATAAAATGCTTGTATTGCTGTTATTTGGCTTGCTACGTATGAAACACTTAAATCTTGCACCTTGAGCTTTAAAATTGTGGTTGTTAATGGAGCCAAAGGAAGATGCTTAGGGGTATTATTTATCAACTTGAAATGCTCAAAGTAATCTTCCTGATGAATAAATGTAAAAACTTTGTTCGCAATGTTGATAAGTGACATATCTTCCAGTTGTGCTTCATTGATAAACGTGTCCCATATACCTGTTAACTCCGAGTCGGTGTAGTCCACTAACCAATAACGAGTGAATAATTTATGAAATATTTCCAATATCCGTTGCTGTTGTGGTTTCAACTTTTGTTCAAGCCAAATACCATATTCTTCATAGCTTAAAGCTTCAGGCATAGTCAAAAAATAGTTATCAATAAGCAGCTCAAATAATTTAGTGGGTTTAGTAAATGTAGGAAAAAAGCAAAGAAACGATTCTTCGTATAATTGATCACTCTGTTCTAGTGGGTTAACCAACTTTGTAACTAAGGCCCTTACAGTTCCACCTTTTAAAGTTGAGGCCTCGTAAACTAAATTCTGTTGATCCTTATCCATGTTCAAAAACCATGGTATGTGCGAGTTCGAAACACTTACGCCATATCCGGAAACTGAATTTGAGTTGTTTACACTTTCATCAAGTGGCACCTTTGATTCACTAAGATGAGAGTCAACAATATCATTGGAAGTTGTGGAGTTAGTTTTATGGCTTTGTGAGCTATGACTCATTTTGGATACTAAAGTATTATGCCTCTCCGCAATGAACATTGAAGCAATATTAAAATCGGAATTCATTAACCTAGAACAATAGTTTAAAATATTAGTTCGTTCATCCTTCAATTGGCTAACAGATATGATGATCAAATTCATTCTTTCCTTTGTTAATTTAATGGTTTCAAAAAGCTTTAACGATGAATCTAATGTGTAAAGCCCATCGTTGTATAATTCGAGATCAATTTGCTCAAGCTTCTTAAGCATGCGATCAGCAATCATCCCTAATTTTCCTTCCCTTGGTGACTTTAGCCTATCTTTTCTAATCGGGAAAAATGTTTCAGAGTCACTTGATGTAATTGCCTGCGAATCAAGTATCAAATCAGTAAATGACGAATGTAGTGCTTGCTTCAATTGCAAAAAATCTTGTATCATAGGCCGGAACACTTTAGCAGTAGCATCATAAAATGATTGACTTTCATTTTCGTTATCGTTATCATCACCTATCTTACTGTCGTTATCATTATCATCACCAACTTTACTATCATTGTCCTCAGAGTATCTGTTACTACTATCTGTTAAATGTGAATTGAAAGCATCATCAAAATTAAGATGAGATGAATTAGATAACCGGTCTGTTCTAAAAGAGTCGGTTTCGTTTGTGCTAACAATTGTTTCATTTCTATCCAAATGCGAAAATTTGGCTGCAAGTTTATCAATCATGGCAAATACAGTCAAATCAATAGTTTCTATCAAATCAGTGAAAGAGCACAATCCTGGGATAATTTTGTAGATGCATGTCAAGAGCCTTAAATTCCTGTTTTCAACAAATTTGTTTAGTTGTGTGTTAGGGGTTAGTTTTTCAGATAAAATATCTTTAACCTCTTTCAAGGATAGCAGTATATTCTTTTCATGTAATTTCAACGCTTCAATAACATGATCATCTAATAGCTTATTGCCAGGATTCAAATTAGATTCATTAATTATTACATTTTTTTGACCGGAAAAAGCAAACTTGTTTTTAAAGTTGCCTCCTTCAAACTTATCCCTCAAAAACCTAGTATAAACCATGGGCAGCATTTTTACATTTTGTCTAAGTGCATTTTCTTTAGAACTTTTAGAATTGGCTGAGCTAATTAGCTTAACAAAGTGTAAAGAAAGTTTCTCAAGTTTGTTTCTGTAATAAACAATATCTTCAATATATTGTACAATTTTAGCGTCATTCACATCAATATTCTCAATTTTTAATGGAAGAGTTGAATTATATGAGTCAAACGCATCAATAGCAATTAAAGCTAAATTAGACCATATTCTAAATTGGATAAACATATTAGTAATTTTTTTGATAATAAGACTAAATTTTGATAGATAATCTGACTGGATTAACGTTTGCCACAGTAATCTTCCCGCTGTATGATAAAGTATTAGGCAATTGGATGCATTATTTAAAGCTTCGTTGTAATGTAACTTGTCATGTTTTCTCAAATTTCCAATACAATCATCAAGAGAATTTATAAAGTTTGAAACTAAAGAGTCCCATGTTAAATGGTCCGAAGCTTCAAGATAAAACAACTCCGAAGGTTTCATATCTGATAGACCAGCTAAAGTATTTACCGAATAAATACTTCCTGAAGTATTTGAATTTAATGGGTCTAAATTAGATGGCTTGTGAATATTTGAAGAAACACTTTTCTTCATATTAGTGTTCGTAGCTTCAGTATTTTCAGATGCTGCATCGAAATCCATCTGTGTAATTTCGTCTAGTATATTAACAGATTCTGCAGCTTCAAATAGTGTTTTTTCATTGATATGGTCAGCATTAATGAACGGGGGTTCATTCGAATAAACGTTCAATGCCTTATTATGAAATACAACGTCAAAACTCTCATTAAATTTGGGGTACCAAATGGGTATAAAGTTGAGTCCAGGTTGAGATTGAGGATTATTGGTGGCAAAATAGGATGCAATTTCATCTCTTGGAATCAAAGAGATAGAATTGTTTGTCGATGAAAGGCTTCTTTCAGTAAATGTTTTTGATGATTGTCGTGAATCATGGAGAATACCTTGAGAATTTTGTGATGCGGCAGAGTCATTCCTTGAAATAAAATAATTCTTCTCTTTGAACATAGGTACTCCTATAGAATTATGAATTGATGTTGACGATTTAGATGAAGGTATTGTAGACAAAGCAGTTGTTGGTGCTGTATGAGAGTCCTTTGAACTTGGTGACATACCATACGATTCCAAAAATGAGTGACTTTGACCAGGAGAAGATCTATACTGTTTAAATGCTCCATGACTACTTGATTGAGATAGTTGGCGTGGTCGTAAAGATTGTCTCCGTTGTTGGTAATGTAAACCAGAAAGAGAAGGAGAACCTTGATGAGAAACATTTGATGTCGTTGAATCTGTACTTACATGATCATCTGATGATTTTTTATTCCCTTCTAAAGAGTTGTTTGAACTTTCCATGGTAGGGGTGTTCCTACTCGGTTTTGGGTCTGAAATTATACGAGTTATCTCACTCAGACTTTTTGACTTGAAGAGCCTATAAGATTTAACACAAGAAGCAGGAAACCATCCCCTTTTAATAGTACCATCTTCAGAAATCATTAAACCATCCCACCAGTGTTGATTGTTATTATTCAACACATAAATTGTATTACCGATCTCCAGCGGTAATACATTTGATACGTTATCCGGAGGGGAGTAGTTTTCTATGGCTGTGACTGCCATTATAGTTTTCGTTTTAGAATTGCTGGATGGCAACATTCTAAGTGATTGGTTGAGATTTGACAAAAGTGTTTTGAAAAGTCAAATTTGTGGGAATTGAAATAAGAATAATGGGCTTGGTGATAGTTAATTTAGTGTCTATTGTTTGAAGAGGCGGTCTTTTCCAGTCGAGAATAAGCACCGGGGCCACTTTATTCTAGCGAGCTATTGAGCACGCAATCGCGCAAATTTTTACCAAGATCTTGAATCTCGC